>PVJI01005450.1:0-37893 GCA_004026765.1 Micronycteris hirsuta
TGCTGGGGACTCCAATAGCCCTCTGTCTCCCTCAGCCTCAATGCCCAGTGGTTTTTATAATCAGAAGTTACAGGGACTTCTCTTCCTGGCACTGGAAACTTGGGCTGGGAGGACTATTTTAGATCTGGGACACCTCGGTCCTCTTGAGGTACCTCCAGAGCCAATATATCCCTTGCAGTGTTTATCTGCAACATATGGTCTGGGGCCAGCCTGTTCTGCATCCCTATCCCTTCTACTGGTAATGATGTAGTTTCTTTATAATTCCTTGGTTGTAGGACTTCCATTCAGCCAGATTGAAGGCAGTTCTAAATGATGGTTGTTCCGTAGTTTTGTTCTAATTTTGATGTGGTTGTGGGAGGAGACAAGTACTGCATTTACCTACAGTACCATCATGCCCAGAAGTCCCTGAGACACTCTCTTTTTTTCATTGTGTTGAGCCTGAAATATGAGCCTCAAGCTTCTGTGACCTTTTTACCTAAGAATGAAACCAACATGGAAGAGACAAAAGTCAAAAGATGGCTACTGATACATCCATTAAGTTTCTGGTTCAATCCTTGCTAGCTCTTCTAGTGATCTACTTAATATGTTTTAGCTCTAAAGTCATACTTCTAGGTCTAGGAGATTGGGACTCTGCAAACTAACTGCAGAGCATCTGTTGATACCAGCTTCCCTTTAGGTTCTGCCACTGGGAGGTGTTACCGTGCAAGGGAAAGGAGGAAGGAGGGCAGAAGGATTTCCCTCCTGTTCATAGCTCCTGACGTAGTTCCTTGTCTGTCTTCTTAGGAAGTCTTCTGAATGTTGAGTTTTCTCATGCATCAGACATTAACTAAATTTTATAATAACTTACAGTACCTATTTCTATCTTCAATCTCTTAATGCCTTTAAATTATTGTAATTTTAAAATGACTTGAGGCACTGAGGCATTTGTGTGTTTTACTTACTAGAAATATTGTTCTCATAAACATGTTTCATTAAGCATATTCCACTGATTGCTTAAGTGAAAAAAATGTTTCTAGTGTGTCCTTTTCAGTCAGAGAAAGCTTCATTGTCATAAACATTGATACTACATTTTTGCCACGCACTTTAAAAGTATTTAACTTATCATAGTTTAGAATTCTGCTTTTTGGTATATTGCAGCTTATTTCATCGTCCCAAGGACTTCTGCTAATCTAATCATTAGAGCACAGGTTACATGATTTAACTTCCTGTGACTTAACCTATACCCTAGATTTTTATATGTCATTTTAATTTATAATTTTATTTCAAAGAACCCTCCCAAATTTATTGATTTTCTATTTATAATTTCCTCTGTGAAAAATTCTTTTGAAAGTACATACTACATCCATATGAGTTCTCAACTACTCTGATATCTCTAGGTTTGCTTTTAAAGTTATCAAAATAATAGCATGCATTTTATCAGGCATTGTGAATGTGTTTAGTGCCATTTTATTAAAAACTTGATTACACAATGCTCTTGATGTCATCAAGGAAACCTACTGAAGGACCTATTGGTAAAGATGTCAAATGAGATATTTCCGTAATCTTCTTAATTTGCAAGGTTATGTGATTATAAAACCAGTGACATCATATATCACTTTAAGATCTCTTGAGATTTATAAATGTAGACCAAATTTGAAACAGGAGTGTTCAAATTCTGATGGTGTTTCATTGGCTCTGAAGTTCTGTTGAGACGTGTTGGGGTTATCTCTAGGAGTGTTATCACTAGAACTCCTCTCTACAGAGAAAAGCCACTAGCGTTACTCTGGATATATCTGTACTCGAAACAGCATTAATTAGCTAATTATTTTGTTCATCCATTCACTTTCTGAGTACCAGTCCTGTGCCAGGAAACTTGTAGGCACTAATAACACAGGAAATAAAGAGAAAATTGTGTTGTAGGATGGAAGTGCAAGGAAAATAACACGCACAGGATATTCAGGGGACACTGATTGCTTCAGGCAACCCAGCCTTGTTTCTGGGGAAGATAGGGAGATTGGATATATACTAAAGTGTTAATACAAAGTTGCAAAATCTCAGACTCTTAAAACATTATTTTGCCTAACCAGATACTTCAAGGATGTGGCTAGGAAGGAGTGAAGATGGAGAATTTTGTTATAAAAGATAAATTGACATATAGAAAGAATTCTGGAAAACCAGAGCAGTACAATGATAGTGCCTTGCTAACCTTAATGTGGTGTGATTACTCTGAAGCCCCTGGGGCTCTTCATTGCAGGAAGTCCTCATGAACATGGCTGTCCCATGCCAGGTGTGCGTCCAGGGGCTCTGCCAGGGGGAGGGCCTGGTAACAGTCAGCCACGGTCACTGGAGTCTCTTCTATCCAATCAATATGTAGCTTGTCACTAGTGAATCATTTGATACTGCCTAACTTCACACCTTTGCTGAAACTACCACCATTGTAATCATTACATGCTCTAAAGTACCCTTTTTGGAGCTTTTAGTCTATGCATGATAAGAATAGAGGTTACACACATCATCATATTACACTCCCCAGAGCCAGCTTTATTGAGAAGCCTCGTGTTATTTCAGTGCAATCTCAGTTTTTATTACTAGTGAGGTTAATAAAGTAGTATGCTGTAGCATACAGTTTCTACTCTTTTACTTTTCATAATCCAGTAAACGTTAAAAAAATGGAGGCATACAGGCATGGCACTATTTAATTTTATTCAAATAAGAAGCGAGAAACATCCACCTTCTACTCTCACCTCTCACTATGGCTTTAAAATAAAAAAAAAATCCTTAAAAAAGACATCACCTCTGATTTTAAAAATATGAATATATTCTACTTTTAGAAAAACTCTCCGATTGCACCAATTTTCCTTTTTTTTTTTTTTTTTTACAGTTTAGAAAAGACTTTTACTGTTGAACATTGATGTGTAGGCCTGGGTTTTGGAAACCACTGATCTATGAGATAGGGAATTGTTTCAAAATCAGATAGACATGGGTTAGTTTCCCATTGATTTCATTTTATAGCTATGTGAACTTGGTTAATTTATTTAACTTCCCTGAGCCTTTTTATTTACCTGCTAGAAAGAAATAATTATCTGTTTTATCCACAGCACAAGATTAGTGGAAACATTAAAAGAGCTAATGCATGTTAAAAAAATTAACTAATAAATGTTATAAAACATAAATTTAAAAATTCTATTGAGGGCCCTTAGGGTATTACAATTATTCCCTTCACCCCAATATGAAGTAAGAGAAAGAAGGGGAAGGGGCTAATAATTATCGAGTGCCTTTTATATTTCAGGCAAAGATATAGCAGCTTTTCATTTTTTAAATCACCACAACAAAGTCAAAATTTCATATCTTAATCAACATTTTACAGCTGGAAAAAAAAATCGTGAAGCTCAGATAGTTAAACAATTTTCCCCAATCACACAATTTATTAAAGGTGAAATTAGGAGTTCAGTCCAAAACATGTTCAACTTTCATTATTCCATGCTCCTCTCCAAGATAAAAATCAACGCACTCTGTGTTGTCAAAAATATAATCACTCTTTTTAGTTCATAAAAGTATGAAGCGTTAATTTTGGGGTTAGCATATAGCAATGAGGTCACAAGCAAGGACAAGTTCTGTCAGGTAGTTTCTACTTTAGGCATTAAAGCCCTGGATTACATTCAGAAAATTTTCTCCTTTATTATAATTAACTGTCAAATTAACTTTCATGATGAATAATTTAACACAATTATTCACATGCACTTTAGGAAGATTCTTTCACAGAAAATTAGACAATGCCATGACATTTAAAATAAAGTTTCCACAACTTCTTTTTTGGGGCTAAAACAAAGTGATAATACTAATCATATAATTTTAAACTTTGGAACCATTTTTTAAATGATACTGTATTATCAAGGGTAAGAATGGCATACAAAATTAATTATTGAATTGTTTACATGCATTCGTGTGCTGTTATTTCACATTTTAATAACAATGATAATATATTTGAGGCCAGGTTTACAAAGTCTTGTGATGTTTTCAAATGATTTTCACCCTTGTAACATACATAGAAAATTTTAAGTTATAAGAAAATATGATTTTTTCTATACATTTAAGAAATATGACTGAATTTTATCCAATTTTAATAAATTTTACAAAACTTATAAATCAATTGTTTTTAGTGTACCATGAGTTGTCAAACTATGGATACATTTGGTGGGGCACAGACTTTCATGACACTTGATATTTGTGCTATGCTGAAACTTGACATAAAATGAAAAGTGGGTGGAAATTGAGAGGAGGAACCAGGTTCTTGAACTCACTGTGAGAATGTTATATATTGGGCCCCTTGAGTACTTGCAGTTAATATCACAGGTAGAGAAGTTTTCTCTTATTGCTTCTGCATCCATTTCTTAGTATCTAGTGTACTGTATGGCCCAAAGTGAACACTAGGACTCTGTCCATGCCTGGGAAGTATGCTGGTAGTATATGGCATAGTGGAAAACTACTTTTCTGTGAGTAACTGAAGCTTCCAATTTGTGAGTATTCAGCTTTTACAAAAGTAAGCTACAAGGAATTGAAAAGGAAATACAGGTTTTATAAGTGAAATGGTGACTTACCAGTGTTTATGTTTTTTTGTTCTTGCCAAGGCTTGCCAATAGCTTTAACAGAGGAGAACACTCAGGTATTAGATATTAAACTAATCATATTAGGTATCTGCTGTGGCCTCTGGAGCATCACTGGTAATATTAGGCTGAGGCACACTCCTGTATAAACTCTCGTATAAATTATCAGGATGCACCTTTATTTTGTAAAAATGGTAAATGCCAATGTCCTCCTTTTCTTATCTGTCTTAACCTTCCTGTGTTGATTCTAAAAAATCATTACTAAGTTATATTTGCTTCCTTAGTATGGTTTCTCAGAAATCTAGACAGAGGATCTAGAGAAAAGTAGCAATCAGTTTCATTCTTTCTTTCCCACTGAGCTTTGCTGCTGCAGCTGAAATGGTATGTGACTTCTGTGTTGCCTAGTCATGCAGGATAACTTTAAGGGACGAGGAATTTGGCTGGAGCTATCGCTTCAACCCTTGAAAATTCTGGCCATTTTCGATGTATGACTGAGTATACACAAGTGTAATTGGATGAGCACAGAATGATTATTTTTCTCCTGTCTCTCTCTTTTCTCAGTTCAAGTAAAATTTATTCTTTGTGTAAGAGTGCTATCGTAAAGTAGCATTGCCTCAGTTTCTTCATTTTTCTCTGGAAATATTTTTTATGGCTAGCCAGACAAGACAGAATACTTTGTTATGTCCACTGGATGAACTTGGCTTATATTTTATCACACGGGATCCTTGATGATGAGAAGCATATGTTCTCTGTCACTAATGTCCACAGAATTTGCATTATATTCTGTTCTTTTTCGGTACTTGTAAAATATCAGAGAGATAATTGTTTGATTTTTACGTCTCTGTGCTTGCATGAGTTCTGAATATCACCCTCTATTTCAAGAAATAATATTTACATATCTTATTATGAATAAACAAGAGTGAATAGTTCCTGGTCATATGCTTTATGCCAAACACTGTACTTGTACACATGCGTCGCCTAGGGACTGGGAATCTTGTTAAAATGCCGATTCCTTTTTAAATTGAATTTATTGAGGTTACATTGGTCAATACAATTATATAGGTTTCAAGCATACAATTCTGCAATACATCATCGTCTGCACATTGCATTGTGTGCTCACCATCCAAAGTCTCATCTTCTTCTGCCACCATTTATCCCCCATTTACCCTCTTCCACCTGTCCCCGCCCGCCTTCCTTCCCGTAATCACTGCACTGTTGTCTGGGTCCCTGCAATTTTTGGAGGGGCTTAATATTTTCACCTATTTCACCCAGTCTTCCCGTACTGCCTACTCTGTTCTCTATGTATCTGTTTCTATTTGTTTATTTTGTTCTATTTGTTTATTTTAGAGTATACATATAGGTGAAATCATTTGGTATTTGTCTTTCTCTGATTGGCTTATTTCACTTAGAATAATACCCTCTAGGTCCATCCATGCTGTTGTGTAAGGTAAGATTTCCTTTTTTTTTTTTTTAATGGCTGAGTAATACTTCATTGTGTAAATGCACCACAGCTTTTTTATCCACTCATCTACTGATGGGTACTTGGGCTGCTTCCAAGTCTTGGCTATTGTAAATAATGTTGCAATGAGCATATAGGCGCATATATTCTTTCAAACCAGTGTCTCTGGTTTTCTGGGGTATATTCCAAGAAGTGGAATTGCTGGGCCATTTTTAATTTTTTTAGAAAACTCCATACGGTTTTCCACAGCACCGGCACCCGTCTGCATTCCCACCAGCAGTGCACAAGAGTTCCTTTTTCTCTACATCCTCTCCCACACTTGTCGTTTGTGGATTTATTGATGATAACCATTCTGACAGATTTGAGGTGATATCTCATTGTGGTTTTAATTTGCATTTCTCTGATGATTAGTGATATCGAATATCTTTTCATATGTCTATTGGCCATCTGTATGTTCTCTCTGGAGAAGTATATCTTCAGATCCTTTGCCCATTTTTAATTGGACTGAGTGTGTGTGTGTGTGTGTGGTTTATAAAGTTTGGATATTAATCCCTTATCAGATGTATCATTGGTAAATATGTTTTCCCATTCAGTAGTTTGTCTTTTTATTTTATTGATGGTTTCATTTTATGTGAAAAAGCTTTTTAAAAAAATTTGATATAGTCCTTTTTATTTATTTTTTCTTGCCCAAGGAGATGCATAAAAAAAAATATTGCTATGAGAAATGTCCAAGAATTTACTGCCTATGTTTTCTTCTAGGATTTTTAGGTTTTTGTGTTTTACATTTAATTCTTTAATCCATTTTGAGTTTATTGTTGTGTATGGTGTAAAGAGGTAATCTAGTTTCATTTTGCATGTGTCTGTCCAATTTTCCAACATTATTTATTGAATAGATTGTCTTTATCCCATTGTATTTCTTGCCTCCTTTGTTAAATATTAATTGACATAAAGGCATGGGTTTATTTCTTTGCTCTCTATTTTGTTCCATTGATCGATATATCTGTTTTTATGCCAATACCATGCTGTTTTGATTACTATAGGCTTTTAGTATAGTTTGAATCAGGTATTGTGATACTTACAACTTTTTCAAGATTATTGAGACTATTCAGGGTCTTGTGTGGTTTCATATAAACTTTTGAAATATTTGTTCTAGTTCTGTGAAATATGCCATTGGCATTTTGATAGGAATTGGTTGAATCTATAGATTGCTACATTTTTATGTACTAATAATGAATAATCAGAAAGAGAAACTAAGAAAACAGTTTCATTTACACTTGCATCACATAAAAATAAGGTACCTACAAATAAATTTAACCCAGGAGGTAAAAAATCTGTACTTGGAAAATTATAAAATCCTGAAGAGAGAAATTGAGGAAGATACAAATAAGTGGAAGTATATACCATGTTCATGGATATGAAGAATTAAAATGCTGTTTCTAATATAGTAGGTCTGAAGCAAACTTGAGAATCTCCATTTATAACAAGCACCTGAGTGATCTTGATGTTTCTGGTTATGGAACACATAGCAACTATATCAAGTAGGTTCTCATGTTTCAGATGAGGAAATTGAAAGCTAGAGAAATGAAGTAACTTACTCAACATCATACCACTAGAATTTAGCAGACCTGGAACTCAAAACAACTTCTATTTGTTGCCAAAGCTTATCTTTAACCATGCTTCTAAAACTTACCTGTGGGAACATACCATTTTTATTCCTCCAAACTACTGCAGACCAAAGATTTTATAAAGTACAATATAAAGGAATTGCTAGAGAAGTGCAATGGATGCTCATATGTTTTCTTTTTAGATTCAACAGATATGAAATTTCACTTTTCTATAAAAACTTCTAAAGTCTCCCACTTTTCATGCTATTTGAAAATCACTAAGAAACAATTCAACATTGCTTTAAAACACTATGATATTTAAGAAACTAGGGTTTTTAAGTGGACTTGTCAACTTAATGAAGAATGACAATGGTAAATTTTTAAATTAAAAAGTATAACCTTATTTACATTTAATACATGGATTTGGTAAAAACAAATGCCAATAAGAGAAACTAAAATTAAACTTGTTTTTGTCTTATGGATTTTTAAATAAAATCTTACAGATGGGTCTTAAGAAAGAAGATTTTACTTAAATGTGAAAAATAAATTAATCTTCTTTCTTGCCTCCAGTTATTTAGATAAAAGTATGTTATTTTCTAAAACAATTTATATTTACTTCTCAGTTTAATTGAATTTTTATAATTTTTAGTTTCTCTGTTAGTGTGTAGTGATATAGATACATCATACTTGGTTCTGAATGTAGAGTCAGGTAGAGGTTATGTCAGTAATTTTTTATCATTTATAAGAAAAATAGCACTGTGTCATTGATCAATTTTAAATATTCCTCCTTTCTTTGGAAATCTCAAGAACATATAAGGTAAAGCAGCACTGGCTGTGAACACATTATTTTCTCCACAAGTCAGCATGTGGAATGTGTAGTCTTTCTCTTTTTTATATCATTAATCTGGAGTGTTTGCATATCTTTTCTGAGAAGAGAATCTGCCACAATGTCTTACTCCAGAATCATTTAAAATTAATCTCTTTTACAAATCAAGATAGTTTCATTCTTCCTTCTAATTTAGATGTCTTTTATTTCATCTTCTTGTCTGATTGCTGTGGCTAGCACTTCCAGTGCTATGCTGGACAAGAGAGGTGAAAGCAGACATCCTTGTCTTGTTTCTGATCTCAGGGGGATCACTTGTAGTTTTTATCCATTGAGTGTGATGATGGCCTGTGTTATGTGTATATGTTCCCTCTAGTCCCACTTTGCTGAGAGTTTTGATCATAAATAGGTGTTGGATTTCATTCAAAGTTTTTGCTGCATCTATTGATATGATCACGTGGTTTTTATCCTTCATTTTGTTTATGTGGTGAATCACACTTATTGATTTGCAAATTTCTACCAACTCTTGCATTCACAGAAGAAATCCCACTTGATCATGGTGTATGATCTTTTTGATACATTGCTGTATTTTATTTGCTAATATTTTGCTGATGATTTTAGAATTTATGTTCATCAGGGATATTGGCCTATAATATTATTTCTTTGTAGTGTCTTTATCTGGTTTTGGAATTAGGATAATGCTGGCCATATAAAATCAGTTTGGGAGGTTTTCCTCTTCTCGAATTTTATGAAATAGTTTGAGGAGAGGTGATAGTTCTTGGAATGTTTGGTAAAATTCACCTGTGAAGACATCAGGTCCAGGGCTTTTGTTTGTTGGGAGTTTTTGATTACTGCTTCAATTTCATTAGGTATAATCTGTCAATTCAGATTCTCTGATTCTTTCTGATTTATTTTTGGTAGACTGTATGTTTATAGTAGTTTATCTATTTCATCAGGTTGTCCAATTTTTTGGCATGTTCATACATTTTCTTAAAATTCTTTGTATTTCTTTGGTGTCAATTGTTATTTCTCCTCTTTCATTTATGATTTTGTTTATTTGGGTACTTTCTCTTTTGTTCTTGATGAGTCTGGTTAAAGATTCTGTACATAGAGAACCCAAAAAATTCCACCAAGAAACTACTAAAACTGATAAATGAATTCAGCAAAGTAGCAGGATACAAAATTAATATCCATAAATCAGTTGCATTTTTATGTGCCAGTGATGAACTAACAGAAAGGGAAATTAAGAAAACAATCCCATTCACAATTGCTTCAAAAAGAATAACACACCTAGAATGAAACCTAACCTAGGATGTAAAAGACCTATACACAGAATATTGTAAGACACTGAAGAAAGAAACTGAAGAAGATACAAATAGGTAGAAGCATATCCCATGTTCATGGACAGGAAGAATTAACATAATTAAAATGTACATACTACCCAAAACGATCCATAGATTTAGTGCAATTCCTATCAAGAGTCCAATGACACATTTCACAGAACTAGAACAAATATTTCAAATATTTATATAGAGCCACAAAGGGACCCACATTAACAACAGCAATCCTGAGGAAGAAGAATACAATTTGAGGAATTATGCTACCTATTATAAATCTATACTACAAGGCCATAGTATTCAAAACAGCAAGCATGATACTGGCATAAAAAAACAAAACAAAACAAAACAGGCAAATAGATCAATGGATCACAATAGAGAGCCCAGAAATAAACTCACAACTTTATAGTTAATTAATACTAAACAGAGGAAACAAGGACATACAATGGGCTAAAGATAGTTTATTCAATAAATGATGTTGGGAAAACTTGACAGATACATGCAGAAAAATGAAACTAGAGCACCTAGTTACACCCCACATCAGAATAAATCCAAAATGGATCAAAGACTTAAATCTTAGACCCAAAACCATAAAAATCATAGAAGATAATATAGGTAGCAAAACCTCAGTCATTGCTCATAGAAATTTTTTATCAGATACATCTTCCCAGGCAAGGGAAACAAAAGAAAAAAAATAAATGAGACTACATCATACTAAAAAGATTTTTCACAGTGAAGGAAATCAACAAAATAAAAAGACAACGCACAGAATAGGAGAACATATTTGCCAATGCAACTGATAAAGGGTTAATATACAAAATTTATAAAGTACTTATAAAAACTCAACACCAAAAAAACAAACAACTCAATTAAAAATGGGCAAAGGACCTGAATAGACACTTCTTCAAAGAGGACATACAGATGGCCAATGAACGTGTGAAAAGATGTTCTACATCACTAATCACCAGAGAAATGCAAATTAAATCACAATGGGATACCATTTCACATTGGTCAGAATGGTTATCATCAATACAAACAAGTGCTGGCAAGGATGTGGAGAAAGGGGACCCCTTTTGCACTGTTGCTGGGGATGCAGACTGGTGCAGCCACTGTGGAAAACAGTATGGATATACATCAACAAATTAAAAATGAAACTGCCTTTTGACCCAGCAAAACCACTTCTGGGAATGTATCCGAAGGGCCCTAAAAACACTAATTTGAAAGCACATAAGCACTCCTGTGTTCATTGTAGTGTTATTTACAATCACCGAGATATTGAAGCAGTCCAAGAGTCCATCAGTAGATGAGTGGATAAAACAACTATGGAACATTTACACAATGGAATACTACTCAGCCATCAAAAATAACAAACTGAACTAACAGACAAAAAATAGACATACTCAATGACAGAAGATGACATTTATTGTTGGGGGGGTGGGACTAGGGGTGGAGAGATTGAGGGAAAAGGAATAAGGACTCATGGACATTGTCCACAGTGTGGTGATTGCTGGGGGAAGGGGTTATAAGGGGACTAAATGGGAATGGAAAAAATAAAGATTAAATAAGAGAAAGCAAAAAAATAAAATCAATCTTTTTTTTTTTAAAGATTTTATTTATTTATTTTTAGAGAGAGGAGAAGGGAGGGAGACAGAGAGGGAGAGAAACAGCAATGTGTGGTTGCCTCTCACATGGCCCTCACAGGGGACCTGGCCCGCAACCCAGGCATGTGCTCTGACTGGGAATCGAACCGGGACCGTCTGGTTCCCAGCCCGCGGTCAATCCACTGAGCTACACCAGCCAGGCCTAAAATCAATCTTTTTAAGAAAGAATGATTAACTTCTGTTCCTTCATGATGTTTAGGTTTGCAATGAAGTGGTAAGATTATTTTCTTTTGTGACTATTGAGCTAGCATCTAAGATAAAATATTTTATGTTTGATGAAATATTACAATCTTTGCTTAATTACTGAATATATTCTAATTCCAATGTTAAGCAACTTAAAACTTTGTTATTTTGTTAGGGATGTTTAATTTTTTAATACTATGTAAATATCATATTACAATTGCTCTGTATCTCCAGAAAGAGCACAGGAATCATAAATACCTAAAAGTTTGCAACACTGTGGTCTAGGAAATGAAAATATAATAAGCTGACTAATTCCTGAGGTTGTACCATGCTATTCTAAGGGAATCCATATATTAGAGTCATGAAAAAAGAATTCTTTAGTTTCCCTAAAATCTTTCTTTTGGGGAGTCACTTTCAGATGGCATATCCACACAAACCTGGTTGCATAGTGGTCCTGTTGTTGGAAGCTCATTAGCCTTAAATAAGTTGCTTAACTTCTGAATAATTTTTTGTATTCTCAACAGTAAAATGGGACTAATAGTGTATCCATCTCATGATTGTTTGGGGATTACATATGATAGCATATGGAAAAAAAACCCTGGCATGTTTTAAATGTTCAATAGTATGCATTTCCTTCCTTTAAACTTTATTCTTGAAGTTGCATACATGAGTCTCCTTGACAGTTTTGTATTCATGAAAAATATTTGTAAAATAAAAATTTCACAGAAAACTATTTATTGCTTTTGTGGTGGGATATTTTATATCTATGTCTATATCAATATTTATGTCTGCATTCCTACACCTATGTCTGTACCAATTCTATTTTTCACTCTATATATTTATTGATCATCTGTACCGATATATTGGGTATATTTATCTGCCTGTATCAATCTGTCATCATGTAAAAATTGATCTTTTTTATTATGTTTTTGTCAGCATTGAGTCAGTAACATTTACTCAATTTACAAACTAGCAAAAAGAAAGTAATATTTTTTAGCTCTATAACAGATCTAATCTTCCTCTCCTACTTCTGACCCTACAGGGTATTAAGTTGGAGGGAGAACTTTAAAAATGTCATTCAATAGTGTCATTGTTTCTTCTGGTTGAAACAGTGTCCCCTGGATGACTTGATCTCTTTTAGGCAAGTGCTTCGTTTTTCAGATTTTCTTCTCCAACAATTTGTTTCTATGCAAGATGACATCTGGATACCGCAGGAGCCTATGTAATTGGGGGTGGTGTCCCTGAATCCTCTGTCGCTGTTGTGGGTGGCCATCAGGAGTCCGGGAGCAGCACAGACTCTTTTCCCTGATGACTTTTTTTCTGCCAAAGTTGGACGACTCCTATATTGTGATGACCATAACAGTGAGCTGGTTGCTTGGCTTTTCCTAGAGGCCTTCGGCCTTCCTATATATGTCAATAGTGAGCTCACCCTGATATGTGATTGGTTAGAAAAACCACCCATGTGCAGTTTAGTCATGAGAAGTGAAAAGAATGAAAACCTCCAAATCTGCCCTCTTATCCTCCTTCTCTCTCTCTTATTCTCCTATATTTCCACTGAGTAAGGCGGTGAAAGGGACCAGTGTCCATATCCTGTCCCCTTTGACCCAACTGCCCCTATGCCATATGCCTTGCTTCTTGTTTTCTTTTTTTTTTTGGATTCAGGGAAGAAGAGATATCATGATAGAAATTTAGTATATATTAAATATTATTCCAACAATATTGAGATAGATAATCACAAGGCTGTCACTCTTCTTTAAAAGGGAAAAATTATAACAGAAATGAAATGTGTTTATTTATTTATTAGTATAAATAAATACTAAATGTATACATATATAAAATGTATACATACAACTTTATATAGAGAGTATATATAGAGAGAGTATAAATATATATATATATATATATATATATATTTATTTATTGTGTATATATAGAGAGAGAAGAGAGAGAGAGAGAAAGAGAGGGTGGGAGAAACATCCATGTGAGGGAGAAACATTGATTGGTTGCCTCCCATAAGCACCTTGACTGGGGATGGAACCTGCAGCCTAGGTAAGTGCCCTGACCAGGAATGAACCCACAACCCTTTGGTGCATGGAATGACTCTCCGACTAAGCCACCTGGCCAGGGCTAACTCCCTTTATATTACTTTAGAACATTTAATTACCTAGGCATTGGTTGTAAGTAAATATATCACTGCAAGGAAGTTTGTCTGTAGATATTACTTTAATCCTCTGGCAGAAACTTGTGGCTTATAGCTCTTCTCAGTTGATAAGTGTCCTTTTCATCCTCGGCTTTGCCATTATTGTAATATAACCCTCAAATGCCTGAAATTATTTTATTCTTTCAGCTTAAAAATATAAATCAATACCGTTGATGTATTATTCTCAGAGATTTCTTGATTCTGACTTTGGAGCTTGAAGCATTTTTGTGCATTTTCACATTGATGAGATTCAGCTGAGACTACTATTTTATCTGGGAGCAGCCATATTGTGTGTTCATCATTTAGTTTATTTACTATTTCTTTCATCATGTGTGATGAGTATACATACATATTTCTCCCAAAGACATTAAAACATATTGTGATAGTTATATATTTTATTCATTTAATAAAAGATCTATTGAATATTACTAAGGATAAGGTAATGGACTTAGTCTGTGGATGCATAGATAAATAACAATTTCCCCTACCCTTGGCTTGGAATATTCAGCCACACAAAATAATTGAATGTGTAAACAAAAAATTTAATAGAATGTCTCTCTGTTATATACCAGTTTTTTTTTTTTTAATTCTCTGTCCAGTAATTCCAAGAACTGATTTATCTCTGGTTCTGTTTCTATTGGCTATTTCTTTACAATGAATAACAGTTTCTTATATCTTATAATTTTTATTTTACGCTTGATAATATGGGGTAAAACAATAGTAGATGAAGTAAATAGCATTTACTCCAGAAAAACAAATGCCTCTCCTTTTGTTAGGTTGCTAGTTTGGGGAGGGGATGAATCAATATAATATGTGTTTGGCTGTATGAAAACTTTGTTGCACCTTCAAATTTAGTTTACCACTATCTTCAAATATTTCTGGGGCAAAATTGAGATTTCCCTTTTATCATGGCTTGGAATCTGATGACTTGATTTCTTTATTGCTACCCAGGCAGCTTTTTGTACCAGGGGAGTTCCTTTCCTATTTTTTGACCAGATCTCAACCTGAGGGGCGAGCTTGGGAGCTCAGAGTGCCCAGCAGGCATTTCTCTCAGATCTCACGCCCAGCCCTGGCTGTGAGAAAGCTGCTGCAGTGCACTCTACAGAGAAGTGCTTTGTGAGGGATTTCTGTGAACTCTTTAGCCTTGCTCTTCGTTTTTAATGAGCTATAATAAACATACAAATGTCATCAGAGCTTTTTTGACCGAGTGCTGATGTGCACAAAAGATCTTTATTTGTTCAAATAAGTGTTCAATCCCTTGGTCTTCCTCTTCTCCTTCTGGCATCCCTATGACCCAGATGTTGGGACATTTACAGATGTCATGGAGATTCCTAAGCCTCTCCTCATTTTTTTGAATTTTTGTTTCTTCTTTCTGGTCCACACTGTTGATTTGAGTCCAGTTTCCTTCTCTTCCCTATTCGTTCCTTGCACATTTCTCCTCATTTTCTTTAGTGTATCCTTCATTTGTTCATCTAATTGCGACCAACTTTCTTCCAATTTTGTGAGCATCCTGATTACCAGTGTTTTGAACTGTGCATCTGATAGGTTGGCTATCTCTTGGTCACTTAGTTGTATTTTTTCTGGAGCTTTGTTCTGTTCTTTCATTTGCTCCCAATCACTTTATCCCCTCCTATGTGGTTGGGAGTTGTTCCTGCTGCCACCTCAACATCTGGCAAAGGAAATAGACTTCCAGGAAGTCCTCACCTGGTGGGCTTCCACCTGATGAAAGTGATCATAGAAGGACCCTAAACCATGTGCTTCAATGTTTAGAATTATAAGGATAGATCTACTTTTTTTTAATCCTCACCTGAGGATATTTTAATTGATTTGAAAGAGAGGGGGAAAGAGAGATGTGAGAAATATTGATTGGATGTCTTCTGTACACCCCCAACCAGGGATCAAACACATAACTTAGGTATGTGCCCTGACTGAGAATTGAACCCACAACCCAGCCAGGGCAAGGTACTTTGCCTTATAACATTCCTAGGAAAATGAATCCTTAGCTTTTGTGCTTTTTTTTTACTGTATATTTTATGGTCAAATTTTCCTTAGGTATGTTATTTATTTCATATATTATTTTTGGACATAGTTTAACTTTTAAAAAATATTTTAAAAGATTTTCTTTATTTATTATTAGAGAGAGGGAATTGGGGGAGAAAGGGAGGGAGAGATACATCAGTGTGTGGTTGCCTCTTGTGCACCTCCTGCAGGGGACCTGGCCCACAACCCAGCATGTGCCTTGACTGTGAATCGAACTGGCAGCTCTTTGGTGCACAGGCTGGCAGTTAATCTAGTGAGCCACATCAGCCAGGGCATAGTTTAATGTTTAACACAAAATATACACATTTTAATCAATACCTTCTTCATAATTGCATTTTATTTAGACTCATTGTGCCTTGATGGCAAAAACGCAGGCAACTCAGGAGTAATAATCACAGATAACATGAAAGAGGTGCTTAGCATATTTCAGAGGCTGGTCTAAATGCTTTACAGGAATAATATCTTTTACAACAACCCTTTTCTTGATACAATCAGCAAGTTACAACATATGTAGACTATCTCTCCTATGATCTAATAATAAAGGTAGTACTTCTGATATAAATTTAAATATTTGAGACTAAGTGCTAGGCTTCTGCTATCAACTTTGACTATGATACATTATTATCTCTTGCATAAAAGTAAAATAACAATGAACACATATTTATATGTATTTACATATCATATACATACATATATTTAAAGTTTATACTTTCCTGAATCATAAGCTGAAATAGTTCATCTTAGAAAAATACTAGAGGGAAATAACCTGTTTTTGTGTATATTTGGTATGACATTTACCACTGTGCTGATTTTTTTTTTGACAGGTTCTAGGTGAGTGTTACTGCCTAGGTTTAAATCCTGCTCCCACCTCTTGCTACCTATTTGATTTTGTGTAAGTTACTTAAATCTCAAAGCCTCAGTCTCCTCATTTATAAAATGTGGGTAGTAAGAGTACCTTTTAATTAAGATTACTGTGAAATAACAAACACGGACAATTAGTACAGTAATTTGCAAATAGTTAGCAATTATTATTTGTGAAATAAAAACACAAAAGCTAGATATGCCCTGGCTGGTGTAGCTCAGTGGATTGAGCCGCGGGCTGGGAACCAGAGGGTCCCGGTTCGATTCCCCGTCAGGACACATGCCTGGGTTGCAGGCCAGGTCCCCAGTGAGGGCCATGTGAGGGGCAACCATACATTGCTGTTTCTCTCCCTCTCTGTCTCCCTCCCTTCCCCTCTCTCTAAAAATAAATAAATAAATAAAATCTTTAAAAAAAACACACACAAAAGCTAGATAGCTAAAGGTGCAAAATTCTCAGAATTATTTGTCATTCTCCAGCCAGTTGCTCTGCACCCGTATGCTTCTTTGCTCTTGCTATTCTCTTGGTTTAGAATGTCCCTTCCCCTCCTATTGCTACCTATCTCCCTCCCAACCAGCTTAGGTATCACTCCATCAGACAGAATTACTCACGGCCTCTTTGTATGATGTCTATGCTTTCTACTGCTATTATTTCTGATTTCTGCAAAACCTTTTCTTGTTTTTGCTTGGAGAATGTTGGTTTGCTTGTTTTTAAATTCTTCCAGTTTACTTCCTGCTTCTGTTGCTGCTTTCACTGCTGGTCTATGTAAAACTGGAATACTCTTTTTCACTCGATACTGATTTTGGCAGGTACCATCTGTGTCTACCTGAACACATTCTTCATAAGATTTTGAGCCTTACACATATATTTAAGTCAGCGTTACTTTAAAAATATAAACCAGATCATGTTGCTTGCCTGTTTTCCACATGTTAATAGTTTCCCAACATGGTTACCATGTATTCCAAAGTCGTTACCATCACCTACAAGGATTTATGTCAGCTAGCTTCTCTGAACTTATTTCTGATCCCTTTCCTCCTGATTCACTCTGCTCTAGCCAGCTGGCCTGATTGTTGTTACTTAAAAAATATATGACAGATTTAACATCAGGAAACCACAGACTTTCTTCATTGTCATAGGGTGTTTGTCTCCCAGATTATCACATGGTGTATATCTTGACTTCCTCTGCTCTCTACTCAGATATCGTCTGCTCAGGGGGCCCTTTCATGGATACTCATCTGAAGTAGCATCCTCTGTATTTTCTGTCTTATCATGCTGTCCCTGCAGTGTGGGGCCCATCTTCCTTTTAGAAGTCTTAGTTCTCTGGAATGTCCACTAAGTAGGACATTCATTCTACTTAAAAAATAATTGTATTTTTCCACTACCATTTAATCCCTTTATATATCCCCCTTCCCCATGCAAATCACTACAACGTTGTCCGTGCCCAGGAATTTGAAATCAAACTTCTCTGGAAGAAGTTTGATCTTGGTAAGAGGAGCCTGGTCTTTAACTGTGGATGTTCTCAGGTTTATTTACAGTAATTGCTACATGATCAGTCCATACTGCCCAAGTTCTCCTTCCCGAATGGTATGGGAGCTGAAGGCGGTAATACAATATGCCAGAAACAGAGAAGGGCTTTTTCAGCTAAGGTTTAAAGTGGCTACAAAATAACAGGGCTGAGGAGAATATGGAAACAGAGTTGAAGAAACTCAATTAAGACTGAGAATCAACAACAAAGCAGATAATAAGACAAGAGTACAGGTGATACATAAGTAAAAACTGGACAGGTGAACATGAGAACAGAAAATTGAAAGTTAGGGGAGTGTAGTCTAGGGAAAATGCCTAGAGCAATGATTTTCAACCTTTTTCATCTCATGGCCCACATAAGGTAATTACTAAATTCTACAGCACACCAAAAATATGTTATGTTTTTTTCAGATCTGACAAAAATAGGTATAATTTTGATTCATTCACATTGGATGGCTATTGTTGTGTTGGCTGTTGTCACTTTTTATTTGACAATCTAAGGGAGAAGAGGTCAGTGCCCCTGATTGAACAGTAAGTTACTGCATGTTTTAAAGTTCTTTGCACGTTGGTTGAAAACCGCTGGCCTAGACATTCATGCTATTTGCTGACGTGTGTTGGTGGCAGCCATGCTGTGGTGGACCCCAGGACCAAAGTCTGGGGATGCGGTGTTAGGCACAGAGAATATTTTCCTCATAATGGTGTTTTACATTTTACAGAAAAAGGAAGTATACCTCAGAAAGTCGCGCCCATCTGATTCTGTTGCTTATGAACATGCTGTTATGTTTCATGGGTGCGGAGTGTTATCGGATGGGCCTTGAGTAATCATCATCAAGTTGGGTGACGAGACAGGAAAAGACACACACAGGGACCTGAAAGGTAAGAACGTGAAGGGCCTGTTCGGGGAATTAAAAGAGATTTTTCATTCTAGTCTATTAATATCAGATTCAACATAGTAAAATTATAGAGAAAAGTTTTGAATGTATTTTTTTCTATATTCTAGGCCATATATAAAGTTTGATATCAGATACAAAACTTAAATATCAACTTCTGTAGATTACTGAATTTTCAAGAGGAACAAAATCTTAAGGTTTTTCCGAATCTAATCACCAATTCAGTAAGCACTTAGGTGTAGTTTATTTTGGCAAACGTTTATTGAACTCCTATGTGATAGATAGTATGTTCGATGATGTGGTTATGAAGATAAATAAGATAGAGTTCCTGAAGCGGCTTAGAGTAGCGGGAGAGACAGATTGGTAGATAATTAAAATCAGCTTTCTACATGTGCTGGTGGAAGTATGTTATCACCAATATTGATATTTCCCTTACAGCTGCGATTATTCTTAAAACCCCTGAAGGGTTGTTTGATTGTTAAAGTACCTCTGATTTCTAGGTTATTTTTGATTTTGTATTTTTCGTTTGAACAGGAAAATATACTTTTTTTGTTTACATCACATACAACTTTAGACTTAAAAAATTATTTATAGATATTAAGGAATATTTTTTGAATTGGACAGTAAATGTTTAAGCAAAAGAGAAATAAAGTAAATCATAATAGAATATGCTGTTGGATATGAATAAGAATGTCTTTGGCTGAATTCATATCTTTTGTCTTACATCATCATAGACAATTTTAAACTTCACGTCTCTGTTTCACAAGATTTCTTTCATATATCTCTTGGAAACACAGCAATTTATTTTTTGTTATTGTCCCTGGTTGATGCCAAGGTTCTGCCTGCCACTTCATGTATATTTGAGTTGGCATAAAATGAACAATTGGTTCTAGATATAAGTGTCTTACAGATTAGTCTCTAAGTGGCATCAAAAGCAGAAAAATGAACAGTAGTTTTAGTCTTTGAAAGGCCTTTCTGTAACATTGTTGAATAGCTAATATCTTTAGAAAACTCTGGATTGAATGAATTAATATTTGATGTACAAGTAGGAATTTGTCCTAGGAACAACAACAATAAAAACCATAAACCATGGCTCTCTAATAATAATTTTTACTCTGTGGTTGATAAATTGAATGCAGCAATAAGAAGGAGAGATGCCAAGTCCTTCAGCTGTTTGACAAAGGCATATATATTTCAAGTTAATGAGGAATAAGGTGTAGTATAAACACGGCTAATATTCTGTAGGAGAAACCACAAAATAAAAATCATAATTTCTGTCGCTAAGTTTTATCATCATAGCTATATAAACCATCAGAGAATATGAAACTCATGCTTTTTCACAGGGTAAATCATTACTTCCCACATTTAATGATGTACTTTTCTAAAGTCTTACTTGGTGGATTATAAAAATGAGGATGACTTACTCTTAATATATACTAAATGAAACAATACTCAGTGCAAGTCATGTACACACATAGGCTGTTTTCTTCTGGTGAGCATATGTAAAGTTGAAATAAGAGGGACAAAAGAAGTTTAGCAATACAATTAAGATGGGAGGAGACACACAACAACTGTGGAGTGATTGCCATGTATTTATGCTGTACTAGGTACTATATACTGGGAAAAAAGAACTAGGCAAGAATTGTGATAGGTGTCAGAGGGTAGATTAAGTGTTAAAATGTTAGGAAGAGCAGAGTGAAGGCAAAGCATACATCTTGTGGTATTTGGTTAGAACTATCGAAAAGACCATACCCAAAGGAGGGAGACACACTGTTATAGAGAGATTGCTAGGTTTTAAATCAGCTTCTAGAGGCTAATCCTTCTCTGGCACCAATTTGCTCTTTTAATTTAGGCAATTGACTTTAAAAAATTGAGCTTCTGTAAAGTGGCCTACTTTATCTGTAACAGTTCTTTCAGCTCTGGCCAGATGATCCATAAATTCTTTCTCTAGTTCTGCTAAGGAAGAAATAAGAAAAAAAGAATTTAGATTATAACATGTGGGGTTTTAGTTAGAACTAAAGACATTTACTGGAAGTGAGAGAGAAATTCAATATTGGGAAGCGTTTCTAAGAAAAGCCAGGAAGTCACATTCAGTACATAAGCAAAAACGCTTAATTTTCTACACTGACCAAATCAAACTACGACCCAAAAGCAGTGGGGACCACTGATTTCCAAGCTTCTTTCCTTTTTATTTATTTTTTTAAAACCTTGTTTATTCTATTATAGTTGTCCCAATTTTCTCCTTTGCCGTCTTCGTCCAGCCCACTCCCTGATCCCACAGTCTGTCCCCACATTGTTGTCCACGTCCCTGGGTCATTCATACGTGTTCTTTGACTAGTCCCTTCCCATTCTTTCCGTCCTTCCCGACCTGCCGCCTTTCCACTGGCAATTGTCAGTCTGTTTCTTGTTTCCATGTCTCTGGTTCTATTTTGATTATTAGTTTGTTTTGTTCCTTAGATTCCTCTTATAAGTGAGATCATATGGTATTTGTCTTTTACCAACTGGCTTATTTCACTTAGTGTAATAGTCTCCGGTTCTATCCTTGCTGTCACAAAGGGTAAGAGTTCCTTCTTTCTTTGTGCTGTATAGTATTCTGTTGTGTAAATGTACCACAGTTTTTGTTTCTTTTCTCACTCATCTACTGATGGACACTTAGGCTGATTCCTGCACTTGGCTACTATAAATAACATTGCTATGAACATAGGGGTGCATAAATTCTTTCAAATTGGTGTTTTAGGATTCTTAGGGTATAATCCCAGCAGTGGGATAGCTGGGTCAAAGGCACTTCCCTTTTTAGATTTCTGAGGAAATTCCATACTGTTTTCACAGTGACTGCACCAGTCTGCAATCCCACCAACAGTGTGCCTTTTCTCCGAATCCTCTCAAGCATTTTTTTGTTGATTTGTTAATAATGGCCATTCTGAGTGGTGTGAGGTGATATCTCACTATGGTTTTAATTTACATTTCTCTTATCACCAGTGATGTTGAGCATTCTTTCATATGTCTATGGGCCCTCTTTATGTCTTCCTTGGAGAAGTGTCTGTTAAGGTCTTTTGCCCATTTTTTAACTGGATTGTTTTTCTTCCTGGCATCGATTTGTATGAGTTCTCTATATATTTTGGACATTAAACGCCTGTCCTAGGTGTCATTAGCAAATATGTTTTCCTGTACAATTGGTTCTCTTTTCATTTTGATATTTTCTTTAGCCATGCAGAAACTTTTAATTTGATGTAGTCTAATTTGTTTATTCTTTCCTTTATATCCCTTGCCCTAAAGGATGTATCAGTGAAAATATTGCTGCATAGGTATCTGAAATTTTACTGCCTATGTTTTACTCTAGGACTTTTGTGGTGTCATTGCTTATGTTTAATTCTTTTATTCATTTTCAGTTTATTCTGGTGTGTGGTGTAAGTTGGTGTTTTAGTTTCATTTGAGATTTTTCTTTCTTTTTTAGGTAGACCTGTATGGCTATGAACTTTCCTCTCAGGACTGCCTTTGCTGTGTCCTATAGGTTTTGAGTTCTTATGTGTTCATTTTCATATGTTTTCAGATACTTTTTGGTTTCTTCCTTGATCTCATTGTTAATCCATTCATTATTTATTAATATGCTATTCAGCCTCCATGTATTTGAATGTTTTTTGAGTTTTTTTCCCTGAGGTTGTTTTTTAGTTTCAAGACATTGTGATCTGGGAAGATGCTTGATATGATTTCAATTTTCTTGAATTTATTAAGGCTTGTTTTGTGTCCTACCTTGTGGTCTGTCTTTGAGAATGATCCATGTGTGTTTAAGAAGAATGTATATTTTGCTTCTTTGGGGAGAAATGTTCTATAAATTTCAGTTAAGTTCATTTGATCTACAGTGCCATTTAATATTGAAATTTTTTTTTCACTTTTTGATTGCAAGGTGACAGCGGGTGTTAAAATCTCCTATGATGAGTCTATTGCTATTTCTCTCTTTCTAAAAATCCTCCAATATTTTGTTTATATATTTAGGTGCAGCTATATTGTGTGCATATATGTTTTCAATTATATCCTCCTGTTGGTCTACTCCCTTAAGTATTATGTAGTGACCTTCTTTGTCTCCCATTATGGCCTTATTTTGAAGTCTATTTTGTCTGATATAAGTATTGCTACCCCAGCTTTTTTTTCATGTCCATTTACATGGAATATTTTTTCCATCCCTTCACTTTCAGCCTGTGTATACCTTTTTTTATGAGGTATATCTCTTTTAGACATCATATATGTGGGTTGTGTTTTCTCATCCTATTCAGCTTCTCTATGCTTTTTGATTGGAGCACTCAATCCATTTACATTTAAGGATATTATTGATAGGTACTTATTTATTGACATTTTTCCCTTTGTAGCTGTGTCCCCTGCCCCCATTTCTTCACCTTCTTGATGCAGTCCCTTTGGGATCTCTTGCAGTGCTGGATTGGCTGGAGGTAGTCTATTAGACTTCTTTTGTCTGGAAGCTCTTTATTTCACCTTTCATTTTTAATAAGAGCCTTGCTGGGTAGATTAGTATTGGTTACAGGTCCTTGCTTTTCATTACTTGGAATATTTTGTGCTAATCACTTCTGGTTTATAGTGTTTCTGTTGAGAAATCAACTCATAGCCTTATTGTAGCTCCCTTCTATGTTACTAGCTGTTTCTCATTTGCTGCCTTTAAGATTCTCTCTTTCTCCTTAAATTTTACCATTTTGATTGTAATATGTCTTGGAGTGGGCCTATTTGGGTTCATCTTGATTGGGAACCTCTCTGTTTCCTGGAATTGATTTCCTGGAATTGGTGTGATTTCTCCTCACCAAGTTAGGGAAGTTTTCTGTTACTAATTTTTCAAACAGGTTTTCTATCCCTTGCTCCTTTTCTTCTCCTCCTTACATCTCTATGATGCAAAAGAAAAATTAGAGCACCAAAAATAAAAAGAAAAAATAGATAAAAAGATAAACAAAAAGGCTATGAAAAAAAAAAAGCTAAGATAATGAAAAAAGAACCAAATGGATTTGTCTCAGCACAGTTTAGATCCTGCCTTCTGGTTTCTTACTTTGGATACCACTCTGATATCTGTCTGAGTCTGGTGTAAGCCCATGTCAGGTGCTTACCACATCTGGCCCTTGGCTGCCTTTTTGAAGCTATAGGCGATCCACAGTTTGTGGTTGATTCCTCTGTGCTTGGCTGCTCCCAGGGCAGGCCAAGATGCTTTTCAAAGCTGGCTTTTATCAGCACTGGGTCTAGAGGTTTGCCTGCAAATGTTCCAAGTCACCCCAGGATCTGCCTCTGCTGGCCTCTGCCTGCTGGCCTGCTGTCAATCTTAGAGTAGTTGCAGACAAGAATACTTCTGAGGGGGTTTCTGGTGGAAGCAAGGGGATGTGATTCTTGGATCTCTCATAACAGGTGTCTTTCAGACTTCAGGGAAGATGATGATGTTGCTGTGTCCTCAGCAAGTGTTAATGTGCAGGATGGGAGAAAAGAAACAGAAACAAACAAATCAGAACATCAAGATAAAGCAAAACTGAAAAAGAACATAAAAGTTGCTGGGTGGAGCAAATAGGATTTCAGAAGGGGATTTCAGAGGGTAGGAGAGTAGTATCCCACAGAGGAAGGTATTGACTTTCCCCTGGGAGGGGCTAGCTCCTCTCAGGAAAAATGCTGCTGTGGAGTGTAGATATGTCCAGTCCCCAAAAATCCCACAGCTGCTCCCGAGGACTCTTGCCAGGGCCTCCCACTCCAGACTCTCTTTATGTGACTCCAGTTTGTGCCATCCTCCTTTCACTGGGCCCAAGGTGGGTAGCCATAGACAGTTGAGAGCCTGGGCTGCCCACCCCCAAGTGCCCTTGCAGGCAGGCCGTCACTTGAACTCTCATGCACACACACACACACACACACACACACACACACCTCAGTGCATATACTTACTCACACCCACTCTCACTCACACTCAGCTGGATTTTCGAGTTGATTGCTCTGTGGTTTAGCTGAAAGAAAGGTCTGGGGGCGGGAACAAGTAGATGGAGCTTCCAGCGACTCTGCAGCCATCTTGGAACCTCTATCTCCCTGAGCTTCTTCCAGCTTTCTGAATTACCTCCTATGTTGTCAGCTTGGAAATGTCAAAGGGAAACAGACTGTGCTAGAAGTGCAAGAGATTCTTTTCAGACTACTGCATAGGGAAGAGAGACTTCAATTTAAACCGAGCTCACATCTCCAGAAACAAAAGGTGGGAGAGGTTTCGAGTGCTGGGGAAGGCTAAAGGAAAAGCCCTGAAGGCTGCTAGGGAAAGGAAGCCGGTCAGTGTGCTCGGGCCATCTGTGTCTGCTATGGGGTGCTTTTGAATTAGGCTCCTACCCTCCCACAAAAACTGGAGACCGACCCCTCCCTCACTTTTTAAAGTTAATGAATTAGTTAATTATTTATTTAAGCTCTTACAGTTGCTCCCAGGTTTCTTCCCTTTTCCTCCCTTACCCAGCCCCACCTTCCCCCTACCCCAAGGCAATTTCCACATTGTGCCTGTCCTTGGGTTGTGCATTAATGTTCTTTGGTTAATCCCTCCCCCATCTTTCATCCCATCCTCCCACCTCCTTCCCAGCAGATGTCGGTCTGTTCTATGTATCCAAGCTTCTGTTATTATCTTGTTTGTTAGTATGTTGTGTTTATTAGATTCCACATATAAATGAGATCATGTGGTATTTTTCTTTCACTGACATGCTTAATTCACTTAGCATAATTTTCTCCAGGTCCATTCATGCTGTACCATCAATAAATCAATAGACAACAAGTATTGGCAAGGTAGTGGAGAAAAAGGAACCCTAGTGCACTGTTGGTGGGAATGCAGACTGGTGTAGCCACAGTGGAAAACAGTATGGAATTTCCCTAAAACATTAGAGATGGAAATCCCTTTTGACCCAGCAATTCCACTTCTAGAAATATATCCCAAAGATCCTGAAATGCCAATACAAAAATACATGAACTGCTATGTCTATTGCAGCACTATTTACAATAGCCAAGATTTGGAAACAGCCTAAGTGCTCATCAGTGGGTGAGTGGATAAAAAAGCTGTGGGTCATTACACAGTGGAACACTAGACAGTAGTAAAAAAAGAAAAAAAAAAAAACTTATCTTTTCCAACAGCATGGATGGACCCTAGTCTTCTTGATAGTTACTTTTCAAATGGATGACTTCGAGGACCTTGAGAAAGACATTCCTGGGTTATTGAAGGTACATCTCAAAGGGACAGAAGGAGGATTTATAACCGTATGCTTTTTCAAGTAAATGCTCTAAGGAAAAGGAGGTTGGTTGGAACAGAGTACATTTTTGGGGCGATATTGAGCTTTCTCGGGCAGGCATTTTAAAGGACCTGGGGTGTTCATCCTAGGGATGAGATCTGGAGCTGACAGAGCCGTGCTGAAGTTTGGTCAATATCTTCTTCAGTATGGGAAGGCAGTGGGCACCGTGGTCTGCGCTGGTCACCTTTGTGCTGAGAGTCTGCGGTCTTCAGAAGGCAAACTGTGAAATTACCGTGTTATATTTTCCCAGAAGCTCCCTCATTAGAATTGCAACAATTTTCTCATGTTTCAGCCTTCATTCTTAGAATTTAGTTACAAGAAAGATGGAAAATTAGGGAAACTGCCTTGTGAGAACTGCTGAAACACACCTGGTTTAATGTATTTACCAGTAGGTACAACTCTCACCACATAAGAACTACTATTTTTAAAATCAATATTGTTAACTTTATACATGAAAAAATTTACTTATTTTCTGTCTTAAAGTTGTTTCCCCCTTGCCACTCACATGAAAAGCCTGGCTCTCAGAAAACTTGAGTTTTTACATGTAGGTTTTAGAAAATTGTCAAGTTCAGTTATTTTGTTGGGCATTCGATAATTTATATGGCCTTTTTATACATCATATAACAAAAAGCAAAATTCAATAAATATGTGGGTGGTGCAGAATTTCACTCTATTTAGTTGGCTTGGCTTGTTTCTGGTAAGATGAATTGTATACTTTAAATTCTACAAGGTAATAGGGTGGTGTACAAAGTTTTAAAGTGTTTCAGAACTGGAAAGGAGGTGCAAAGGGAGATGTTGTTGTGAAATGGGTCAGAAAAATGGCCTTTTCGCATCTCCATTTTTGCACTGAAATGTATTGTTTTGCTGATAACTATGGGCATATTTAATGGAAATAAAAAGGGTTTAAAACACTTTCTCTAAAAGTCCCTTTTAAACAGCTTGACTTCAAAGATGGATAATAGTCCTCAGTCTTTTGATTGGTCATTCAGGAGCCCGGCTTTCAGGGCTGAACAATGTGTTATTTATACATGTACAGCAGTCCCCCTTATCCACAGTTCTGCTTTCTGTGATTGCAGTTACTCATGGTTAACTGCAGTCTGAAGATATTAAATTGAAAATTCCAGGAATAAACAATTCTTAACTTGTAAATTGCATGCTGGTCTGAGTAACATGAAGAAATTTCACACCGTCCCACTCCGTCTCACCTGGGACATGAATCATCTCTTTGTTTAGTACATCTGGGCTGTATATGCTATGTGACCATGGTAGTCGCATGCTTTGAAAATGTTTTCAATTACTGTGTGCAGTCAACATTATTTTGCATTAGTTTCAGGTGTGTAGCATAGTGGTTAGGAAATCATATGCCTTATAAGGTGTTCTCTACAATATTTTCAGTATCACTGGGCACAATACATAGTCGTCACAATACTGCTGACTATATTCCTTCCCTACCTGCATGTCACATTTCTGGAAACCCTCTGCAACTACCAATCTGCACTTCTCACTATCTTTACCTTCCTCACCCAGTCCCCACAACGACCTCTCCCCATGGCAGCCAGCAGTCTTTTCTGTGTATCTACAACTCCATCTTAATCCTCTTAGTTTTTTTATTTTGTTCTCCAGGTTCTATATGTAAGTAAAATCACACAGTAATTATCTCTCTGTGACTGGCTTATTTCACTGAGCATAATGCCATTTAGGTCTGTCCTTGCTGTCGCAAATAATGAGTTTATTCTTTTTTTATGACCAAGTAAAATCCCATTGTATATGTAGCATGACTTTTTTATCCACTTGTCTATTGATGGGCAACTTGGGCTGCTTCCACATCTTGGCTATTGTAAATAATGCTGCAATGAACACAGGGGTGCCTATATTCTTTCAAATCAGTGTTCTGGGTTTCTTCAGATTGTTAGCAGCCATCTTGATTATCAAATTAACTAGTATAGTAACTCATATTTTACTTAATAATGCCTCCAAAGTGCAAGAGTAGTGATGCTGGCAATATGCCAAAGAGAAGCTGTAAAATGCTTCTTTAAGTACAAAATTGAAAATGTTTGAATAACCATTATTCAGGACCACCTGAAATCTAGCTGAACAGAATAAATTCCTAGTCCTACAACTAGGAATTTAAAGAAGAAGCCACACTGAGGCTGGTAGAAATGGCAGAGATGTGGAATGGGCTGGTCCCATACCCATGTGTGGTGGATAAAAATAGGGAGGGTGATCTTGGCTGCAGAGGTTCCCTCTGAGGATTGAGGGGTCCCAGCCCCACACCAGCCCTCCCAGCCCAGGGTTCCAGTGCTAGGAAGAGAAGTCCCAATAACTTCTGGCTGTAAAAACTAGCTAAGATTGTGGCTGAGTGAAATGAAAGTCTTCTGGAGACCCAGACAGTTCCTCTTAAAGGGCCCATGCACGGACTTACTCAGACTCATTTTCATATCCACCACTTAGTAAATTACGCCAAATAATTTGAAAAATGACTATTTATTAAAATTAAATATATACCTATCTTACAAGAACACATTAGTTGGCAACTATATTTTTTACCCTCTTTGAGTAATTCATTTACTTCTCCGAACTTTGTGTTTTGTTAATATTTCAATCCCTTATTTAAGTTTACAACCACTCTAAGTTCAGTGTTTCCCAGGTAATGGAATCTGATAAGTGTATAAATAAATTGATGAATAAATATTATATGGAGAGCCATTAGTTTACACAGATTAAAAAAAAAAAAAACAAGCAGTTACAATTATTATGTAGTTGAAAGGATAAAAATTTCTTTTCCAAGTGACCAAAATGGCCTTAGCAATCCCCTCAGCTTGACTGGATTTTAGATAGATTTCTTCTGGACTATAGGCTTTGCCCTTCTTTTTCTTAGAGTATTTATTTGCAGTTATAAATTCTTTCTCTCTTTCTTAGATTTAAGTCTTCTTCCAGCTACCAGCCAGTTTTATAAGCCAGGAATGTCTTGCTCTTGGACCTGGGAGCCATCCTCTTGAAATGTGAACAGCAAAAAAGATAACACTCTTATCTTCCACTCAGTCTCCACGGGAGGGTACAGGCCTAACTTTAGATAATTGTCAATGAGCAGACACTGATGGCCTGATTGCATTTCCTAACCTGCCCCCTAAAGTCTTGCCTTCAGTACTTTTCCAGTAGCTTAGTCCAGTGCTTAAAATCTCACCTGCTTTTCTTCAGAGGAGTTGAATTCAATCTGTCTTCCCTATTACAGTAGTCTTGAATGAAGTCTTCCTTGCTGTTTAAGTTGACTGGTGCAATTTTCTTTGACAGTAGTTTCGTTTTTAAGACTCAATGGGTAAATACTACAACATAAGATATGCTCCAATAGGTCACACTGGAGGTCATTTTGGCCAGGTTATTTTAGCAGCACCAAGTATGTTTGTGTTTTTTTTTTTGTATGAATATTAACTTTGAATGTTTAGGATATACTGCAACCATTTCTGTAATTATTAGTTTTATCATCTCTCCCTGGCTAGTGTGGCTCAGTGGACTGAGTGCTGGCCTGTGAATGGAAGGGTTGCTGGTTTGATTCCCAGTCAGGGCACATGCCTACATTGTGGGCCAAGTTCCCAGTAGGGGGCACTTGAGAGGCAGCCACACATGGATGTTTCCCTCTCTATCTCCCTCCCTTTCCCTCTCTAAAAATAAATAAAATCTTTAGAAAAAATGAAGTTTTATCTTTTCTCTCTAGAGAGATGATAAAACTATTCATTTCTCCAGTAAAAATGTTAAAAGAGATCATGTGTGTGTGTTTGTGTATGTGTGTGAAATGGAGGCATAGATGGCATTCTGGGAAGTGAGCAGAATTAGAGGAACTTCTTTTCACAGTTCCCTTGTAATATCTTAAGGACACATCCCATTCACAGTCAATATGCTTGAAATTAAGGGGGACCTATTGACAGTCGATCTGCAATTGATATATTAGAGATTCAGATTTAGGTATTCCTGATACATGATAGTCAGTTTTTTGTAGTATTACTTTATTATCTTCTAAAATTGTTTTTCTAAAGCTTCAAGGGATAACCTTAATTCTGTGGTTCTAGTATTTGTTAAAGCTTGATACAACATGATACAGACTTTGATCAAATACTCCTAAGATTCTTCCTTAATGTGGTTTCACAATTCTAAAGAGAATATCAGATAACTATGTTCACAGAGCAACTGACTATGGATTTTAATCTTGGAAAGGAAAGAAGCTCCTCCTCTACTCTACTGAACTCACTAGTCAAGATTATAATGTAGTTTTTATTTGTTGTTGTTTTTTTTAAAGCTGTCTTGACCTAAATCTAGTCCATTCTTCTCAATTATCTGATTAAGTCCATACCCAAACAACTTTCTTACTGGTCTCTCATACTCCAGGACTATTACACACCTTTCCCGCCCCCAACAGCACCAGGGTCCAGGGGTGGGGGTGGGGACGGGTGGGAAGAGGCACAGACAACTGGAGACAGCCTCTATGCAAATTAGCTAATCCAAGGGGAGCCCTGGATAACTCCACCTGCCTTCCACAAACTGCCTCCTTCCGCCTGTTTGCTGCTCTGCTGTTCTGCTTGTGGCCCTGACAGTCCGGCTTCTCTGCTTCTGAGCTCTAAGTCACTAAGGGTTCTGTGTTGCATATGTCAGTGTACTGTGTACTTCCTTCAAAAGAATGTTCAAATCCTGCCAATCAAAGGCGAAGTCAGTAAATTCCATGCTCTCTGTTGTCACTTCTATGACCATGCCTCATATATGGTCCATGCCAAGTGATTATCACTTTTCCTGTTTCTTATGATTATTGTCTACCAGCATACATTTTATCCTTACCCTATTTCAATATATTTAATGCTCATAATTTATATATTACCCCAATCTTGGATATTATTGTAGTAATTAAGAATCCTTAATATTAATCAAGTTCTTTAACACCTTGTTCTTAGAGGTCCTCAGGATCCCCAACTGTGCTCAACTTCAAAAGTCAGTTACTTCCTTTCAACACCATTTTTCAAATTTGGATCAGTTTCTGAGATGTCTATGCTTTTAAGATCTGACTCCAGAAATTTCATTTTACCTTCATTCTTATGTTTGTTTCATTAAATTCAATCAATATTGTGTATAATTTAAAAGCTCAGGAGGGTGAAAAGATAAACAGGAAGCTGTTCTTGTTTTCAAATACCTTTTAACTTGAAAGAAGAGGTAAGTACACAAATAACAGCATTATAAGGCCTGTATCACACAAGCTGAAATTGAAATAAAAACAAGAATTCAAAAGATTAGCTATAACTATTAGAAAAAGTATACGATCATGCTCTCACTCTTTTCTACCTTCCATACCTTATCTTTTTTACTTTCTGTACCACTTAGCAGTTTGTATTTCTCTGTTTTTCTAGTTCACTGCCTTTCACTTGCCTCCTTAACAAGTTGGGACACATATATTTCAGTGATACACTGGGTAACACACTTTATTAATGCATGGGCGGGGGGGAAGTCGCCCGAGATGTAAATCTATAAAGATCATTAATGCGTTGTTACAATGCCAAAGTACCATGTAAGGAGATGGAAATAAAGTTATTGCTAACAGAAATTCTCTCAGAAAGCATATTATTTGTGGCTGAAGAATATTTAATGAGCCCTTTGAGTTCAGGAGTTTTTGCTTTAGTGAAATATGTGGTGGCTATTCTGAAAGGGTAATCGGTCTGATGAACTGCAGACATTTTTCTCGGTGGGGCATGCAAGTTTGGGGCCGGAGCTTAAGGGATCTCTTGATGCAATAAGCAATAGTTATTCTCTTAACTTTTCTTTGTTTCATTGTGACAATCAGTCTTTCTTCTGAGCACAGGTTGAAAGAAGAAAGCATCAAAAAAAAAAAAAAAAGGAAACATTAAAAGAAAGCTTCTGCCTGAAGCTTCCCTTGGGTGCCTACATGCTTCTTCCAGAGCACAGAACATTTCCTATCTGTTCAGCCTTCAGTCAAGCTTGTACTGTCGTTCCTCCAAACACTGAGCAATAGATACTAAATTATTCAATCAGAGATCAAATGCATCATTTTGACTAGACTGAATGCTTTGGAAACAAATTAACTTTGGGGACGACTATAAACATGAAAAAATAGTCTAGTTTATAACAAGTAAATTTTTCACGAAACTATACACACAGACTCCATATCTCTCTACCTATCATCTATCACCTATCATCCATCTATCATCTATCTATTTATCTATCCTATATCTAGTTTAATTGAATTCCAATTGTATGTCTTCCTAAACATCGCTATACCATGTTACTGATTTTATCTAATTGTTACTTATATTTTATTGATTATGCTATTATAGTTGTCCCATTCCCCCCCCCCCCGTCTTCCTTCACTCAGCTCCTCCTCACTCCCTCAGGTAACCCCAATACCATTGTTCATGTCCATGGGTCATGCCTACAAGTTCTTTGGCTACTCCATTTCCTATATTTTGCTTTATACCCCTATGGCTATTCTGTAACTACCTATTTGTACTTATTAACCCCCTCACCTCTTCACCCATTCCCCCACACCCTCCTCCCATCTGGTATCCATCATAATGCTCTCTGTATCCGTGACTGTGTCTCTGTTCTTGTTTGCTTAGTTTGTTTTGTAGGATAGATTGTTGATAGATTTGAATTTTTTGCCTTTTTTTTGTTCATAGTTTTGATCTTTTTTTCTTAAGTCCCTTTCATATTTTGTATAATAATGGTTTGGTGATGATGAACTCCTTTAGTTTATTTCTTGTCTGGGAAGCTCTCTATTTGCCTTTAGATTCTAAATGATGGCTTTGCTGGGTAAAGCAACCTTGGCTGTAGGTCTCAGCTTTTCATGATTTATCAATCCCTTATAGGCTGCAAAGTTTCTTTTAAGAAATCAGCTGACAAATATGGGAACTCCTTTGTAGATAACTCTCTCCCTTTCTCTTACTGCTTTTAAGATTCTCTCCTTATCTTTAATCTTTGGCAATTTAGTTATGCTGTGTCTTAGAGTTGGCCTCTTATCATCCAGCTTGTTGGGGACTCTCTGTGCTTCCTGGAATTGCATGCCTATTTTCTTCACCAAATTAGGGATGTTTTCTTTCACTGTTTTTTCAAATAGATTTCCAATTTCTTGCTCTTTGTCTTCTCTTTCTGGTGCCTCTATGATGCAAATGTTGGAATACTAGAAGTTGTCCCAGAGGCTGCTTACGCTATGCTTGTTTTTTTGGATTCTTTTTTCTTCTTCATGTTCTAATTGGTTGTTTTTGCTTCCTTATTTTCCAAGCCATTGATTTGATTCTCAGCTTCATCCACTCTACTGTTGTTTTCTTGTAAATGGTTCTTTATTTCAGTTAGTACATCCCTTATTTCTGATTGGATATTCTTTTTATGCCATTGAAGTCCTCACTAAGCTCCTTGAGCATCCTTATAACCAGTGTTTTGAACTCTGCATCTGATAGATTGTTTATCTTCATTTCATTGAGTTCTTTTTCTGGAGTTTTGATCTATTCTTTCATTTGGGCCATGTTTCTTTGTCTCCTCACTTTGGCGGCTTCCCTGTGTTTTTTTCTATGTATTAGGTAGAACTGCTATGACTCCCTGTCTTTGTAGCATGGCCTATTGTAGTAGGTGTCCTGCAGGGTCCAGTGACACAGCCTCCCCTATCCCCCAAGCTGGGTTCTCAAGATGCACCCTTCATGTGGGCTGAGTGCACCCTCCTCTTGTAGTTGAGCCTTGATTATAGTTGGAAGATCAATGGGAAGGGTTTACCCAGGCCAGTTAGCTACAAAGACTGGCTGTGACCACTGGCCACCAGCCTCTGCCCTCTGTGGAAGCTCAGCTGTGCAGGGGTAGGGTGATATTGCTCAAATGTGGTCTGTAACTGTCCACTGGGTATGCAAGCTCTGGGGTTTCCTGGGTGGTGCTAGCCAAGGTCAGCCCTCACCTGTGTTCTTCCTGGGGCCACCATGCCTGAGTTTTACAGCAATCTGAGATGGGTGCTACTTGTGCTGGGCTTGGAGATTCCCAGGTGAAGCTAAGCTATAAATCAAAGCTGGGTGCTGCTAATGCTGGGCCTGGAGCCACTTAGTAAGAGTTACAGAGGACTGGAGGCTCACTGAGGCTGGCTGTTGCTTGTTTGAGAGGATTTAGGAAATTCTGAAACCTGAGCCAAGACCAGCCATTCATATGGAAAAGTCACTGTTAACAGTTTGGTTATGTTGGTAAATTGGGTGGGGCAGAGCCTCTGGGGATCTCCAGGGTGGGGCAAACAGTGTTAGGTAGGTTGATGAAGTCTCAAACTTGGCATCTGCCTGCCAGCTCTGTGGCTTTGAGGGAGAAGGTTCCAGAAAGGAGACAGTGACCTCTGCTTACATTTCTGTCTGGAGAAAGCTGTCCCCAGATCTCACCTTGATGCCAGACACTTCAATTCCTCCCTTTATGCCACTGGTGCCTTTCAAGCTGCTGCCTTGTTGCTGGAGCTCAGAGGGAATCCATCTGAGTAAGTCCATGTGTGGGTTCTTTAAGACAAACTGCCTGGGACTCCAGAAATTTCTTCCACTGACTTAATCCCCAGTGGTTTTTACAAGTACTTATAGGGACTTATCTTCCTGGCACTGGAAGCCTGGACTGGAGTTTCTGGTGTGAGGATGGGACTCCTTGTTCCCGCGATAACCCTCCCGAATTTTTATCCACCGCATGTGAGTGTGGGACCAGCCCTTTCCATGTCTCTTTAATTCTGTAGTTGTCAGACTTCCTTTTAACTTGATTTCTGATGGTTCTGGGTGATAATTGCTCTATATTTTAGTTGTAACTTTGGTGTGGTTGTGTGAGGGGATGAGCCTTGTATATCTCTGCTGCCATCTTGACTGGAGCTCAGGATTTTAAACTCATAATTTTCTAATTACCTATGAACCCTATATAAAGCATTTCTGTAAATTATGTGTATTACCTGACCAAGATTTCATTTAATTATCCCTAATATATATTTTAGCTTTAAGCCTCTCTTATTTAATGTCATATTTATTTATTTAAAATTTCTTTTGTTCCATACAGAATTAAATCCATATATTTCTGATGACTGTTCACATCACCTGTAATGGGAATGTAAAAAAATGTGTCTGTATCCATAGAAACCAATGATAGTCTTATATCAATATTTTATCATAGTCAGACAGCAATTTTAGTGATTGCATTTCCTGTATCCAACCTGATGATATGTGTACAAAGGATTATTGAGGGATTTAACATTTTCTTTTCTTAAAAATGAAAGTAGTAAAATGTTGAAGGAAAAAGAAAAAGACCTATCTACAAATTTTTATTGAATATTTTCAGGTGTGAGAATTTATAGTAACTTTCAGGTTGTGATTATTAGCATAACTAAATTAGAGTAGAATAGCACATAAAACCCCTTTCTCAAAGTTTGATCCAAACCACCTGCACTTCCCTATTCTAATGGAAAGAAGGTCACATTGATACTGTTAGAGGCTATCTATCGAAGTTTATAAAAGTCCTGAGAGAGAGAGAGATAATACAAATTATTCATATTTCCCATTTTAAAATACCTCTCACCTCCAGATACATGCTTACAGTCAGTGGAAAGCTGATTATTACATTGTAAATGCTTCCTTCACTCAGTAGCTGAACATTCACTGCTGCTGCCTAGTGCTAAAAGAGTATTTTGTAGACAGAACTATACTTTTGTACACAGAGGTATTTAAGCTTGATAGTAAAAAAAGATTGGGTAATTATAAATAAATTGTTTAGTGTATTTTGTAGCAGTTTGATCATTTAAAAATATATCTTATTGATTATGCTATTACAGTTGTCCCAGTTTTTCCCTCTTTGCTCTCTTCTGCCTGATACTTCCTTCCCTCCTTCTGAATGGGTAATAATAGCACTTACTATATCAGATTATTGTGAGGGTGTGATGAGATAATACATGGAAAATGGTTAGAATAATGCTTGTCAATGGCAAATAGTCAATAAATGTTAATATATTTACCTATAATAATACTTAAGTGTTTACACATCAGAAGGTTCCTGCTCTGGGACATTTTTAGTCATTCTGCTCATAGCAATTAAAGCCTTTTCCTTAAAACGAAAAACAAAACAAAACAAAAACTAGTAACTTTAGAAAACATATTCATGATGCTGCTGAAACAACAAAAACATCAAAAACAAAGTTTCTGTGGCTCAGCACAATCAAGTATCATTTGTCACTCATACAGCTGTCAAATGCAGTTATTTCGCTTTAGGGGGCAGCCTCTGGGAGTTCACTATGATTTCCTTTAAAAAAATGTGGCCTCAAAAGTACAAACATCACTGTTGTGAATATTCTGTTGGTGGAGTCTACTCATGAGAGTACACCTCAGTTCAAGGATGGGTGGGTAATACAGGTCTGTTTGGGTTCTGCCTGCCTTGACAGGGGAAGCTCCAACTTTTTATAAACAGCTAGCTATCTTTCATACAACCTCTCCTTAAACCAAACGGTTGAATCAGTGGTTCTTCTAGTCAAAGTGACATGGTAATTCATGATCATGGCACTTTGGGTGCATCTACATGAAAAAAACAAAACAAAACTTCTTTTTCCCCCTAGGAATTTTTTGCATTTGGTCAAATAGCTGACTCTTTTGAGAACAATTTCTGAATAATTGATCCTTTTTTGAAAGCAGGTTTGATAAACCATGGAGAAAAATAAATGGGTGTCTCTGTTGAATTAAGAAGAGGAAGCAGAAAGAACAAGGGGCAGAGGAGCATTTAAAGGCTCCTTACTGGCCTCTCAGTGTGTCTGAGAGTGAATTATTTGCCCACATTTATGATAAAACTACACACCTCCAAATTAATCTTCCTACGGTCATTGAATTCCACACAACTAATGTCTGTAGAGAAGATTATAATCTATTGTCCTGATAGAGGCATATTAATTGACAATCTCTTCTGATATGCTAAGATCCTGAACTACATGCACATTTATCTGTGCAAAAATACATGTAATAATTCTAATTCTGCACTATATAAGTAGGTTTATTTTTAGAACTTATTCATAAAACAGATTGCCTTGGCTTTGAAGTCACAGAGGAAGCTATCTCTTCTAAACAAATAACTTTTACCAGTTTCAGTTCTTGTGTATTCCACCCACCCAGCCTCTACCCATCCCACTCTTATCTGCATTGCTGTCCCTCGCTCCTTTATGAAATGGACAGCCAGTTATTAAAGTCATATTTCTGAAGGAGAGATCACCACCATATACTGGGAAGAATCTGGACATGCTCAAATCCTTCTCATTTCTTATTTGAAGATATTTTCTGTCGCGGGGTGGATCGGTCCTGCCGATACCCGGGGTTGACCGTAACCAATGCGTGTATAAATCTCAGACACGCGGGGAGAAGAAATCCGGCGGCCACGGGTCTCCTCCACCATCGCCCATCTTGGGGAGAAAAGACCTGGGGAGAAAGACCCCA
>PVJI01005450.1:37993-96381 GCA_004026765.1 Micronycteris hirsuta
TGATTCACGTCTGGTGGCAGACAGGACCAGGTTAAAGCAATATTCAGAGATCAGCAAGCCAGAATTTTTTAAGATACACCTTTGCCAAATTCCTATTAGAGAATTCCCATCCCACAGACATGATCCACACTTGCTCACACAGGAATCACACGGAGCTGTGCTCAAAACGTGTAAATTCTCAGGACTGCGTGTTTACACATGTGTGGAAATCACTGCTACAATTTTCTTCCTTCATTTTCCAGGTAAAACTGAGATACAACCCATCTGTGCTCAACTGTACCAATTCCTTGAATTTTCTTGGCCAATTGACTCTCAAAAGCCCTGTCTCTCCAGCAACACATAATCATATATTCTAGTTATAGCTCAGAAAGACAGTAATATTAACAGCTCTAAAAAAGTTACTGTGTAAGTTTCAGTTTTCTCACCAGTAAAATCTGAATAATAGCATCTATTAAATATGATTTTTGACAGAAATAAATAAGGAGAAATGAATGAGGTGGTTATCCCAGTGCTTGGCACTAAGTTCTCATTTAAAAATTATTATTATTGTTACTACAAATGTTACTTGGATTAGTTTTAATTTTGTGTGTTCTTGTTTGTCCCATCTGCTGCACCTCTTCCCTTTCCCACACATTTCATTCACACAACTTCAATCTCATTTATGTGTTCCTGGATCGCAAATGTGTTGCAGCAGCCCTGGTAATACTCCTGAGGTTCATTCAGGTCTGCATTTCCATCTGCCTCGATATGTCTAATGAACTTCTTCAGTGAGATTTTCTGTAGGTATTTCCACAGCTCATTTCTACACGCCATGCCAAATTTCTTTTCTCATTTCATTCCTATTACAATGCTTTGTTATATGCTATTATCGTTTCCATTTTATCGATGAGGAAATTGAACTTGTTAAGTCGAAACCACCAGGACACCCACCCTACAGGCACTTAGGGTTGTGCCTTCTCCTTTATGCCAAGTAATTTGACTTCTCCAGATTCTTTCCATCTTCATACTTTGTGATTTGGGATCACAGATGCCATATAGGGCTTTTTCAAAGATGGATTTGCATTTCTGTCCTAGGTTTTCAATTTTTGGTGACTTTTGAGAGGAGAAGATGGTTGATATTTTGTATATTATACAGTTATGAATCTGGAAGCCTCAAAACTGTACTTAAAAAAGATGGCTATAGTCATTGGAGGCAACAAGAATGGTAGAAAATTTAAACAAGGCAACCAGAAGGGAGAAGTGAGTCAAGATTCAAGAATAGACGTATACCAAAGTAGATTCAATTGGCTCTGCATAATGAAAAGACATAGTGAGGAAGTAGAAAAATGTATAGACTTTGGTGCCAGACTAACCTAGGTTAAAACTCCAGTTATCCCAGTCTTTTGTGATGGAGTAAGTTATCTCAGAGCTTTGGTTCAATAAAGGTTAGTTTCATTTCCTTCTATCCTTAGCTTCAGAATTACATGTACATACTTAATACCTTGGATATGGCCATTTGACTGTATTATGGGTACAGTCATCTGCACCTGCACATCATTAAGGTTCTGGCTGAAAGTTATTTAGCTGGGTATAGAGGTTGTTTAGTAGATTAGTTGTTGTTAAATGTTCTTCCGGCACCTGCTGGATTTTATGGGTTGAATGGAGTGGTAATTTGATTTTGATGGATTTATGCACAATTTTCACACATATACCATGATTAGTTATATTCATTTAATAGGCACTTAGCAAAGTCCTTGTAAAAGTGAGAAAATATGGGCAATTGCTTGGTGTATTTCATACTTTGTAAGAACATTGACTATGTTACTGAATAAATTAATCAACTAATTGTTGCCCTACTCATTGTACTTCATTTGGAAGTGAGATGTGTTCCTTTATTCATGGTGATAGGCTTTTAAAATCCTATTTAGGTTTTGAGTATACATGTGAATTGTTTTTATTCTACAGCTTCAGGACAGAAATTACTTGTGCAGAACTTCTGACCCCTAAAAACCACCTATTCCCTTTATTGCATGAAAACATTTTTTTTTTTTTTTGCATTTACATTTATATTCTGTACATTTCTTACTGTGTGTATGTATATCTTGGTTGGATCCAGAATTTACTAGTTTTGAATGTGCTGATTTTTATAATTTAGTTTCAGCTTTAGCATTACTGATATTTTTATTTTGTCTAACATAAACACACTCACAGGCTTAATCTTTAGTAAGCTTTTCTAGCTGATACATTTTCCAAATTCAAGCTTTGGAGTTTTGTTTATATTTTCACAAGTTGCTTAGGCATGATCCCCTTTTGGATAAACCTGTACAGAAAACTTGGGTGCAATAACATTTGCAACACAAATATGGCTCTAAGTGAAACCAATTTAAACTATTTGAATTGTTGCAGCATTTTAGGGCTTCTCCAGGCCAGGAGTTGATTAATTTCACTGCCACTTCAGGCCATTCATTGTTTTACATTTTCTCTAGTGGTGTGCTTTCAGATTAAACATAATCCCATTAAGCAATGCTGCTGGCTTTTGGGGCTATATGCACTAGGTTGAGTAATGCTCTGCTATTATTTGGGACTGCATTTCTTATTTCTTCATCTTTGATAGCTGGCATATTCAGGCAATAAGCTTACATGCAGTAGGTAGATAGAATCTTCCTTAGTAGGATTGAATTGTCATAAAATATCTATGACTCAAATGTCCTCAGACCATATCGCATTTAAGCCTAAATTTCTTAGGTTCAAATTCCACTGAAACAGTGCACATTCCTCTATTCCTAGCCACTACTATGTTCTTGAGGAGTCCCAAATTGGTCTCTTACATATACTGAGAAATCAATTCTGATTTATATTCTCCACAGTGGTTCGCTTATGATGACCATAAACTCTACTCTGTTAACTTGCAGTGTTGCCACTTAAAAAGCTAGGTGAGAAGGGACTCCTTCCTTATCATCACTGCCATTTCTGGCGGGCCATGCCTTCAGTAGAAATAAAGATCTGTTGACACTTCTGGTCACCAGGCTCTCAACTCTTCCAGAATTACCAGGATTGTAATATAGTGCCAGGCACTGCTGTAGTAGTTTGAATGCAGTAACTCCTTCCTGCATTATGAAAAGTCTATGAAGAAAGTATGTAATTATTGCTACTTTGCAGATGGGAAAAACCTGAGACATAGAACAGTTAAATGGTTTACTCAATGTTACATAGGATCAGATGGATTCAATTTATACCTGGTCAGCTGCTTGCAAACTCTGTGACTTAAAGATTTGTTCTGTAGTCTTCATTCAAATTGTACTCATCTAAACAGTGCGGTTACCAAGAGTACTTGTTTCCTTCAGTCGTTGTGAAGCTTACGTGAGATGAATTATGTCAGGTGCACACCAAATGGCAGCTATACAAATGTTGGCTACTATTATTTTTCTATTAAAATGTATTTAACTTGACTTTAGAAGAATCTGTTTTTTCAAATTATTATATTTACTAACTGAACATTCTTCAAAATTACAAAAGTGAATCTGAAAGACCTTTTAAGCCTTTCTGATATTTTTAATAGTGACTTCATATTTCTCACTTTGAGAAATGAGGTTAAGATTAGAAGCTCAAAACGAGTTAGTGCAATGTTTATAATCCATCTCATCTCTGAGTAAAGAGCTGCCCAGGCCGAGGGCAGTTGAGTTATTGTACCCGACATTTGTACTGAACGCTTTCTATGTGTCTGCCTCTGTGGTAAATGCTTACAGGTATCATTTTTTTAAAAATCTTATGACAATTGTATATAATATATGTTATGACTATTCCTAGTTTATAGAAGAGCAACTGAGGCATATGGAAATTAGGTAATTTACCCCAAAGTTTCCCAGTTGTTCAATAATGGAGCCTGGATTCTAACCCAGGCCCTCTGACTCCAGATGCCGATAACTTAACCACTACTGGCTCTCACATTCTATGTTCCTAGGCATTGCAAAAATGTTCCAGTAGCTAGAATTAACTTTGTGTCCTGACTTTGGGACTCCTGGGTGACTTATATAATCATCCTTAAAGTTAGTGTGATTTATGGGACTGGTCTGGCCAATGGGCTGTGAGCAGAAAGCAAGAAGGAACTAGTGCATTATTCTTGGGCAAACATCATATAAGACACATATTTGTGTCTAAGGGAAAGAAAGTAGAAGAATATTTTCTTGGTTTTAGTTTAATAACCTGTCTGGAGAACTCAATGGCACTATTCATTTCCCACGACTAAGGGAAACATACTACTTTTCTCAGTTATGAGCATTTGAGGCATTTATATGTTTTTAATAATAGAAGACCCAGACATTAAGACTTATGGAAGTGCCTTTCTTTCCTTTCTAGTAGATTCAGATCCTTTTGTTAACATTGCCTCTTTCAACTCTGCATATTGACAGCCCAAACTCGGGAAAGATGTGGACTCCGTCTAGTGACACTGTTTTCTCGCCCAGCGAGAGTCGGCATTTGTTATGCACAAAAATGGCTGCTCTCATTGCCTCTTGCTCTACAATTGCTTGTGCATATAAACTTGTTTCCTAGGAAAAGCTTTCTCCTCATTCCTCTATCCTATTTTTAAACTGGAGAATCAGCCTCAGCAGGTTTCTAAGCTGAAGTTGCTGCTGATGTTTTTGAAAACTATGCACCAAGAAGATCTGAGTGAGAACTGTAAATTTGCCGTGTAACCTCAAGATTATGTCTCCTTAGTTTCTGAATTTCTAGGCTGTGACAAGCCCTTTTTTCCTCCTACATTTTTTACCAGTATGATATATCTCTAATATTTCATTTCCCTTGTGTTCCTCCTTTTTGAAAAAGGATCAGTTGTATTCTTTCTTTCTTGCCTCCAAGATTTTATTTTTCCTTTCAAGTATGTGTAGTCAGTCTCCTGGGGTCTCGACATGTAGAGAAGCCTTTTTTTCTCCATCTCAATTAACCTGTGCCCCAATGCTTTTCTTTCGTACTGATTTTGTTCCAATAGTAAGATAAGCACACTTCAAAAACTAATTAGGTTCCTGAAGGACTTTTCAGACTAACCCAAATTTTCTCTATAATTTTCCTACATTATGAAAATAAAGGTAAAATGTACATATATTGAGGTTTACAGATCTTATGTATGCACATTGATGAATTTTAATAAATGATTAAATCATGAACATCATGTTAAAGTGTAGAACATTTCCAATATCCCAAAAAACTTACTTGTGTTATGTTTCCAGGCAAGTCCTCTAACAACAGATGACAAAAGTTGTGATTTCTGTGTTATAGATTAGTTTTGTGTGTTCTCCATTTTTTATTCTTGAACTTCATAAATGTGGAATCATATGGTATGTACTCATTGATTTCTAACTTCTTTTTCTCAATGTAATAGTTTTGAGATTAAATGATGCTGTTTCAGGTATCACTAGTTTCCTTCTTGTTTATCAATTAAAGGATGGTATTCTACTAAATGAATATACCATAAATTTACTGTAATTTGTTTATTATCCATGGAGTTTTTCCCATTTTCTGGCAATTATAAATTAAGTTGCAAAAAACATTCCTGTAGAAGTCTTTGGAATACACACTTTTTATTTCTCTCTGATACATTACGAGAAGTAGGACAGATGAGTCTTAGGGTAGGTGTATGTTTACTTTATAGAAAATGCCAAATGGTTTTCCAAAGTGGTTGTTCCATTTTATCGTCCCATCAGCAATGTCTGAGAGCTCCATATTCTTTCTAGTATTGTTTTTTTTAAATATTGTTCTGTTCATTCTTTTAAGATTTTATTTATTTATTTTTTAGAGAAAGGGTGGGAGAAAGAGGAAGGAAACATCAATGTGTGGTTTCCTCTTGTGCACCCCCAACTGGGGACCTGGCCTGCAATCCAGGCATGTGCTCTGACTCTGAATCAAACTGGCGACCCTTCGGTTTGCAGGCGGGAACTCAATCCACTGAGCCACACAAGCCAGGGCTCTAGTATTGGATTTTGAAAGTCATTTTAAATTGAGCTATTCTAGTGAATGAAGAGCTATCTCAGGGTGTTTTTTTTTCTTTATTTTTTTAAGATTTTATTTATATTTATTATTTATTTTTATTTATTTATTTATTACTTTTTAATTGTTCAGTTACAGTTGTCCACATTCCCCTCCCACCCCCTTGCTCTCCTCTGTCAGAGTTTTTAATTTATATCCTCTCTTGACTAATGATGGAAAATACTTTTGATCTAGATAGGTTTGGTTTATTCTTTATTAAGCTGATCTATTTTGGTTTTGTACTTTGTCCTAGTATGTGGTCCTTGCACTAGGTTTTGAGCTTTTCTTCTAAAATATAACCTTCCCAAGATCTGAACTGAATGTCCAAAGTGCTTTGTGAGTATTCTTCATTTTTCTTGACTAGAGCTCTATCTCCCAACGTTGTAAGAGCACTGCTATCTCCACTCAGCGAACAACCATGTAACAGTGTCCACTAGACCTTGTAGATGATTATTTTTTCACATTCCTTCACTGCTCTCCCCTTTGACAACCATCAACTTATTTTCTGTATCAAGTCAACTTCTGTTTTTTTTTAAAGAATCTGCATATAAGTGAAACCATATGGTATTTGTCTTTGTCTGACTTATTTCACTTAGCATAGTACCCTCTAGGTCCATCTATATTGTTATCACAAATGGCAAGATATCACTTTTTTATGGCCTAGTACTATTTCATTGTGTATATGTGGGATCTGTAAATGTATCTGTATATGTAAAATGTCAAGCCATTGTTAATATAACAAGAACAGTTTGCATGGCATTGATGTAACCTGGCAACCAAGGACAGTGGACTGAAACACTCATGCATGACCAATGATGACTTCATTGTCAGTGAGGGTGGTAGATGCTATTGAGTGAGCATGTGTACCATCATTTTGATGTGGCCATCACATTCAAAATGACTGAGCGAGTAGAGCAAGGAATCTAGATCAGATTTTTCTTTAAGCTTGAATATTCCTTCTTGGAAACTATTCAGATGATTCAGAAAGCCACAGCTATGGGCAACTGGTGACTGGCAGCTTCATCATGACAACATGGCTGCCCACTCATGCATCACATCTCATGAAGTTTTTTGACAAAACATCGAATCACGCACATGACTCACTCCCCCTGCAGCCCAGATTTGGCACCCCACAACTTCTGACTCTTCACAAAAGTAAAGTCACCTTTGTAAGGGAAGAGATTTCAAACTATTGATGAGACTAAGGAAAAAATGACAGGGCAGCTGATGGTGACTGGGAAAACTGTGTAAGGTCCAGGGTGCCTATTCTGAAGGGGATTGAAGTGTTATTGTCCTATATACAATGTTTCTTGTATCTTCAATAAATATCTCTATTTCTCATATTATATGGCTGGATACCTTCTGGACAGACCTCATATATCACATCTTCTTTATCCTTCATCTATTGATGGACATTTAGGTTGCTTCAATATCTACACTATTACTAGCAATGCTTCAATAAATATAAGGATACATATATCTTTTTGAGTCGGTGTTTCTGTTTCCTTTGGATAAATACCCAGAAGTGGAATTGCCAATTATATGGCAGCTCTATTTTAATTTTTTGAGGTCATGCCATATTGCTTTCCACAGTGGCTGCACCGATCTGCATTCCCACCAACAGTATATGGGTGTTCCCTTTTCTCCATGTCTTCACTAGCACTTCTTATTTGTTGATTTATGATAATAGTCATTCTGATAGGTGTGAGGTCTTATCTCATTGTGGCTTTTATTTGCATTTCCCTGAAGATTAGTGATGTTGATCATCCTTTCATGTTTATTGGTCATCTGTGTATCCTCTTTGGAGAAATGTCTAGTTAGGTCCTCTGACCGTTTTATAACTAGATTTTTTTGGTGATAAGTTATAAGTTCCTTATATGTTTTGGATATAGCCCCTCATTAGGTATATTACTTGTAAATAGCTTCTCACATGCAGTAGGTAGTCTTTTCATTTTTGGATGGTTTCCTTCAGAGTAGAAACACCTTTTAGTTTGATGTAATCCCATTTGTTTATTTTTGCTTTTGTTGCTTTTGCCTGTGGGGATATATCCAGAAAGATATTGCTAAGAATGGCATCAAAGAGTTTACTGCCTATTTTTTTTTTCTAGGAGTTTTATGGTTTCGGGTCTTACATTTACATCTGTAATTTATTTTGAATTTACTTTTGTCTGAAGTATGAGAAAGTTGTTGAATTTCATTTTTTTTGCATGTGTTGGTCCCATTTTTTCCAGAATCATTTACTGAAGAGATTATTTTTACCCCATTGTATATACTTGCCTTCATTATTATAGATTCATTGACCAATTAAGCAAGTATTTTTTCTTAGTTCTTTATTCTTTTATTAATCTATATATCTACTTTTATGCAGTACCATATTTTGATTATCATAGTTTATAGTATAGTTTGATATCAGGGAGCATGATACCTCTCAGTTTGTTCTTTCTCAAGATTTCTATGGTTATTCAGGATCTTTTGTGGCTCCACATAAATTTTAGGACTAGTTGTTTTAATTCTGACAAAATAATATTGGTATTTTATAGGGATTGTATTGAATTGTGTATTGCTTTAGATAGTAAGGACATTTTAACAATATTAATCTTTCCAATTCATAAGCAAGGTAAATTATTCCAATTATTTGTATCTTCCTCAGTTTCTTTTTTAAAATTTCTTTTTACTGTTGACACTGTAATGGATGTCCCCCACTTTTCTCCTCTTTGACCGCCTCCACCCAGCTCTTCCTAGATGGTTGTCTGTGTCCATGGGCTGTGCATATATGCATATATGTTCTTTGCCTAATCTCTTTCGGTCCTTTCTTCAGTTCAATCTTGTGGATTCTTGCCCTGCACTTACTCAGACCAGCTCTGGTTCAAGAACCAATAAGGAAACCCATGCAGACATTTTGGTTTCCCTCTCTGCCACTTCAATCTCCCCCAGGACCTAATCCACAGTTTCCAGTCCCTGCAGCAGTCCAAACTTCTGTCTTGGCCTTCTCACCTAGCTAAACTCTCATACTCTGCTTGGACCCTATCTTTCTACACTGTGGTCCAGAAAGTGCTCCTGGCAAGAAAGCTGGGTTAAACATAGGGCTCATCTCCTGTGTTTGTTTGCTCTCAGTGGTCACAATTCTGCACTGGCTGATTTCCAGTGCCTAAAAACAGTTGTCTCAAAAGTTTCCCCACTTGGGAAGTCTGGCACCACTTTCACTATCATGGATGGAAGCAAGAGCCCCTCCTTTGTTATTTGTCAGTTATCTCTTCCAAGGTATATAGTTGAATATTCAACACTAATCTCATTTTATTTTATGTTTCTATTTTATCCACTCAATCTCAGTCATTCTAGATGATAATTATGTATATATACATGCCAAAACATCCTAGGATATTGCAATCAGTGTGTGGTAGGTTGAAAATTTTTTGTAACTAAGAATACTTAAATACAGATATTAGTGAATAATGTTTTTCTTTTAATACAAAGGGATTTTAGGTTGATTGTTTAACAATATCTCACTCGTTTGCATTCTTATGTGCTTTCTTAAATTAATAAGAGAAGGGTAAATCTATAAGTTTGTGAATTTTGTATAACCTTGCATATAACAGAGGGGATATGTCTATCATATCATCATCCATTATATAAAGGAGGAAAAATACAGGGCGGAACCAGTAATTTAGAATGGTTGCTCTAAATATGGTGAGGAAGTGACATGTCATTTTTACCTTATATTCTATTACTGCATATTAAAGATAGTAAGCTAATCTTAATATTTAATTCAATTGTTACAATCATTAATCTTAGAAGTGATTTGTTACTATAATTATGAAAATCCATTGAGAACATGTAGTACTATTAGAGATATCAAATTGGAAGGTCAAAGCCTTCTGGGAAAATATTTCAATGAGCTTTTAACAATTTTAATCCTGAGGTGAAAAAGGAAAAAGAGTAAGATGCAAGAAATACTTGCAAAAATAAATTAACTGATTTACGGAAAAAATATAACTTGTTCTTCAGATAAAGAAATGAAAATACTACCTTAGTCTGTAGTAAGATTTTTCATAAATTATATTATCAAATATTATTACTTTAAACAATTAAACAAACAACCTTTGAGGCAGCAACTTATAATGAAAAAGACCTGGACTTGAAGTGATGTGATTCTCGGATCTGACTTTCTACAATGCATCTGCTGAGTTAGAGGATTAGTTTGGGTCACTTTTACTTTATTATCTATAAAATGAACAGATATAGTAGATGATCATTTTACTCATCAGTAAAATGATGAGTAGGCTCATCATTTTAGGTTTTATTATTGTAAATTGGGAAAAAGTTTGATTTAAATTAAAGAAGACTCTATTTTAAGGATCTTTGTTTTAATTAGCTATATACCATTGGGGAAAAGTTTAAATAAAATCTTCTTATGGAGAAAATGAGTTATCACAGCCTTTCCACAGTGTGAGTATTACTATATTTCTAATGTGTGATTAGATATTTTATTTTATATTAATTTTTTATGTTTTTCAGTTATACTCGTCCCCATTTTGCCCCGTCGTTCCCCTTGCCCTGTCCAACCCCCGGTCCCAGAAATGGTCTCTTCGCTACTATGAATCCAACAATCTTACTTAAAACTGTCTTCCTAGCCTGGCTGGTGTAGCTCAGTGGACTGAGCGCGGGCTGGGAACCAAAGGGTCCCAGATCGATTCCCAGTTGGGGCACATGCCTGGGTTGCAGGTCAGGTCCCCAGTGAGGGCCATGTGAGAGGCAACCACACATTGCTGTTTCTCTCCCTCTCTTTCTCCCTCCCTTCCCCTCTCTCTAAAAATAAATAAATAAAATCTTTAAAAAAAACTGTCTTCCGTGTGAAATATTCAGTCAGTCTGGCAGGCATTAGATACATAAAATAACTTGATGATTATCAGATATTTTTTATCTTATACATTGGCCTGGACAAGCAGAGATGTAGGTGTTTATAATCTTTCAAATCAATTCACCCACACAATTTTACATTTAAAGGTGCCACAGGCTCATGACCCTATTTCACTGTCACATCCATAAATATGCTCTGGAATTGGTTTCAGTAGTTTAGTTTTTCTTACTGTTGACACTGTTTTCTGAGCTTCTCATGGGATCTTCTTATAGCTGGTCTGATAAAATACCTATTTCCACTCACTGCATCCCATTTTAATTTTCATGGCTTTATTAAAGATATACATGAAACAATGCTGTTAAGTCTGTATGTATTCATTGAGTTTATTTTTGCTAATTCAAAGTTTAAGTGAGTTCATTAGTGCAACCAGGAATTACTTTTGTATTATAAACCAATTTACATACATTCCACTGGACTTTATTTGAGTTCTACCATTTAAAAGATTCCTAGATCTTCTATTTCTCTAATGAATCAGAGGTTAATAGCTTCACTGAAGCAGAATGTAATAAAAAGAAGTATATAAGGAAGTCTCCAAGATTCTGATCCTTTTGATGTTCTTTTAACATGTGAATTCATTAAAAGAAAGAGTCATTGAAAATGTAATTTTTTAAAAATATTTTTCAGAGTATACTGGTGATTACCTGAGTAGGATGATGAGGAATAGAAAGATTGCATGTTTTTTTTTTTCTGTGTCAGGAGAATTATTAGATATTGATTGCTTTAGAGTCTCAATAGAAAAATGGGAAAAGGTAATGGTTACTTCTTTGTGCAGTGGCAAGTGCTCAAAGTATGAAACATATAAAAACAAAGCTGATAAGGGTGGAATTTCTTACATGGATAAAGTTTATAAGAAACAGATATTGGAAAGTAAATAGAAGCCACTAAAACCAATAATTACATTATTCTTTAGTGTTTCACAAACCTTTTTATATCAGTGTTTACATTGATTCTCGTAAACAATCCTCTGAAGATAATCTCAAAGTGTTTTCTCATTTTTTTGAATTCGGAAGCCTGAGTCCCAGGGAATTTAGGTGATTTGTCCAAGAACACAGGCTTCTAATGTGGGAGATGCAGCACCAGAATGGCTGTGCTTCTCTCCCCTGTAGCAGTGTTCTCTTACACGATCCAGTCTTCTGTGCTTTCGAATGCTTGGAGACTCATGTTGAAACGTCATATTAGCTATTCAGAACATACGGACATGAGTTCATCTGTATAATTAATTATACAATATAGCTAAAGGAATAATTTATTACTTTAAATTTTAATTTTTGTGATGAAATAGTGTAAATAAAATCTGTAAAAAATTAGTAGCTAGTAGTTATTATAATATTGGTTTAAGACGTGCTGTAACATTATGTAAAAATATATTGAGATACTGGGCTAAATAAACAACAAGAATAAAACATAGCCCAGGTGTTTGAAATTATGTTAAGAACTGGCATAACAATATGAATAAATTTTCAAAGGTCACTAATGCAAAACATTTGAATAATTGATAAGTCAATATGAAAAAGATCCATTGGCATTTGTTTATACTTTCCTTTTCTCATTTATGGCAACTGTCCATTTCCTTTTGAAAATAAGTCTTTCATTTCTTCTATTTATTTCTCTCAAGAGAAATTTTAGTATAACTGCCTAGATGCTGCTTCTTATCACTTATTTCATGCTTTATATCCCTTCAACAAAACACGTAGCTGGAATACAAAAAGATAGAATAGAAGCTCCTTATTTGCACCTTGTAGAATGATGTGAACCAGCCCCAAGAAATGAACTAGCACTACATTGTGAGACTTTGTTCTCAGAGTGGTGAGACTCTTGGGGGTCAGCTTGCTCCACAGAAATAGCATTCTGTCCTCCTTAAGTGAGAAGGATTTCCAGTGTATTAGTTCCATAGAATCGTGGGTAGATATAGGGTATACTTTTGGTGTGTGGTAATGAGGAGAGATGCAGCGGTCATCCTAAGAGAAATCCAAGGTTGACTATAGTTCTTGACCAACTTGCATTGTCAAGAGATGAGTGCTCTTGCTCTGAATAGGAGGTAAGAGTAAATCTTGGAGTGATTAGAAAACCAAGCATAATGACAATAAGCCAGAATAGGGAAAATTCTGGAGGGGCAGACATGGCTATGTTTATGAATGGTTACCTTGTGCTTTTGTGCATTGGACTAGCCAACTTTTTAAAAAATGGATTAGAATGGGTCAGTCAGAAGGACATGCTGAATGTTCTGGTGGGCTGGCCTTGGCAAAGCTGATATTTTACAATAATAGTTTCAGTGTGTGTCTGTTATAATCCCTTTCTTATTCATGTCAGAAATTCAGTTAATAGCTCAGTCATTTATTCTCATTATAGCTATGTCATCAGGACAATATTCTGATAATATGTTCTCTATAGCTCAAGGATCTTACTTATTTGGCTAGTTTTAAAGTTTGTTTTCATTTGTTTATTTTAATTTTGTTGAATGCTATATGTAGATAAGACCAGAACCTTTGTTTCAGAGCTGTGAATGTGTGCTTGTCTTTCTGGAAGGTGGATTAATGATCTTTGTTAAATATGGGAGGGCATCTCTGTTTACATTTATTTAAAAAATTGAATTCGTTCTGTGTGAATCAAACTTGCATAATCTTTGTAACCAAGACAGTAAAATTTAGCCAGAAAAGATAAATTTAAATTTGAATGACTAGTATCCTGGACAACATTGGCGGACATGTTCTTACTGCTGCACAGAACTATTTCAGTTATGTTTGTAAGACAGAATTTGGTGTGGCAACCCATTTCGTAGCAGCCCTTTAACATCTGTTCTTTAGTTGTAATTTATACATGTGCTGAATGAAGAGGGTGTTTTCTCCCAAATTTCTATTACCTGGCAAGTGACGATAACTCCTTAAAGGATGGTAAAAAGTGTGAAATGCCGGGATATTTAATTGCTGATATTCTAGGAGAAGACTGTTGCTCACTATGTATGCTTATGATTCTTGGGGTCTGATCCCAAGGCTCTAACTTCAATTTCCTGGCTGGTGACGAGGGCAACGGCATGAATTTCTCATTTACTGTGTTCTCACAGAAGTGGGTAGGATTTGTACAAAGTGTGTGAAACAGTCCTAGCACCCTAAAAGCAAATATTCCTGTGAGTTTCCTTGTTGGTGTAGTGTTTCTCTTTGTGCTTTTTATGCACCGAAATGGAAAAATACTGATTCTCTTTAAAAAGAATATTTAGGGCAATAACTTCAGTAATCAGAACTCATACATACTTAATTTAAAAGTGACAAATGCTCATTATGGAAAAATAAGAATTGAATTTAATGATTAAATAATAAAATTAATTTTTAAACTTTTAAAATGTGTTTAGCAATCTTTCCTTTTCAACTTTTAAATTTCTCACTTCAGAGATGGGAAAAAATATATTCTTGGACTTCTGTCCTGCAAATATTACCCATTCTTTTCTACTCTTTATTCAACATTAAAATTTGATCTCTTATTATCTTCAAAAATATTTTTTAAGAGCTTGATATTCCATGAAGTCTCCCGAGGCATTCTCAGGTGGTATACTCATATACGGCACACTTATAATAAGGACATAAAGAATTGTATCTACCAAAAAAGAAGCCTCAACTAATATGAATATTTTAAATGTTTCAACAAATCTACTAAATTATTTTGTCTTTCAGGTGTAGCTGACATTAATATTTTTGGTAAGAATTCAAAGAAAGCTTTTAAATACTGGCTCAAGACACATCGCTACTTCATTGAAAATGTATGGGCTTGCTCTCTCTCTCTCTCTCTCTCTGCCCTCTATGACTTTCTACACCCCCTCCCTCCCCCAGCATTCTGTCTCTCCCTTTTTCTTATTTCATCTCTCATCTCTCTGGAGCATGCCTGCACCTTTTACCCCCTTTCTTTCCTCACGGTGTGAACTTCTGATTTTTCTCCTAAGCTCCAAGGCCTCTTCCTTTTTCTCTGTAACTTGTTTACAACAGGCTTACTTCCTCCACGGCTCATTTCTTCTACCTCTGTAACTTTTTAAATACATTTTTGCTTGTATTTGAAAAAAATAAAATAAATAAAATGTATAGGAACAAGAAAGCAGATTGTCATAATATTAGTCAAATCTCAGAGGGAAATCACTCTTTTCATTAGAAATTTTGCATCACTGTTTTGTGTTTATGTCTATACTATAAACTCCAGGAAGGCAGGTACCGTGTGTGCCTTCTTCATGCTTGTGTCATGCAGTAAGTAATGCAGAAGTCACTCAAGCATATTTGCATTTATCCCTGCCAAGTAATGCTTATGGTAAACTCAACAAACTAGGAGCCAGGTAATTCATATTTTTGACATTATTGCCCTAATTAATGTTATAAGGATCCTGAGACTTAAGAATATAGTCCTACAATGGCCCTGGCTGGTGTAGCTCAATGGATTGAGCGCGGGCTGGGAACCAAAGGGTCCCGGTTCGATTCCCAGTCAGGGCACATGCCTGGGTTGTGGACCAGGTCCCCAGTGAGGGCCATGTGAGAGGCAACCATACATTGCTGTTTCTCTCCCTCTCTTTCTCCCCCACTTCCCCTCTCTCTAAAAATAAATAAAATATTAAAAAAAACAAAAACAAACAAACAAACAAAAAAGAATATAGTCCTACAATGCTCGTTAGTCACTTTTGAACTTGAGAATTATTCTTTTTAGTGGGAATGTGAGACAGACAGACATGATCAAATAGACATTGTATACACCGTTTACACAAAACCAGAGATAAAAGCTTGCAGTGCAAGCCAAAAACAAGAAAATTTTGTGGATCCTATAGAAAGAAAATCTTTTTTAAGGAAAGAAACTTCATGGCAAATATTTATATAAGGTTTATAAAAACTTAAAGTACATTAAATGGTGAAAAATATAGCCACCACACGCTTGAGTGAAATATTGGAAGAAAAGCTGATTTTTGTGCAAATTGGAGAAAACATGAGGCACCTAGTTATGTGAAGTATGTAAAGAAGATAGGGAATGATCTCCAGACTCCAAATCAAGTAAGCAAATCAGAGGGCTGGCATCTCCCTACCCTCTTTCTCTCTCTTGGCTTCTCATATTAATAGCAATCATGGCAAAGAACAATTTAAATCTATTTAAGTCTAGGTATTGTGATGTCAAAACCAACTACACTATTAGGGGAACCGTGTGGGCTTAGTAGAAATATAAGTATAAAATTTCTAGCTTTCATAATAGGATGACACTAGTTATTATGGATTTCAGAATCGCACATCCCTCTATATGGATACATTAAAATGATGTATTTAATTGCAGTTCCCAACACAGAGCACATACATCAGCCTTCGGCCATCATAAGACCTTGTTGAAGTGAATTAGACCCTTAGAGCTACTATGTAAATGGCTGTCGGAGCAGTGCTTCAGAGAATGCGGAGTATCTATCAGTGCTGCAGTAGGCCATTTCAGTGACTTTTCTTCCGCATCACTAGATATGCCACAAAAGCTCAGAAGCTATCATCAAAAGAAATGAGTTTGAAATAAGGTGCAACAAAGAACAATAAGCATGCTTCCAAAGTGCCGTTGCAGCTTCAAATGTGGCTGCATTTGTGAAGTCAAACTAAATATCAGTGTCAATAAATTGGTGTAATGGCAATTGCAGTTTTTTTGTTTCATTCTACTACTTTATCAATATTAAGGGAAAAGTGTTCCTAGAAAAGCAGAATATTCTGAAAACATTCTGGAAATTGCATGATTTTATCTATTGCTAGAAGATAACATTAATAGAGAATAAATTATTCTCCTTAAGAAGACAGGTGGTAACTTACAGAGTTTTTAACATACCTGTAAAAGAAGAAATAATTTAAGTACTTCATTTCTATCTTCCCACTTTCCTGGCTTTTATTACAACCTGCTTTTGGCATCTCACTTAGCTGAAATTGTTAAATGGTGACATTGGCACAGAAATTCTGACATTTTTATAAATGTTTAACAGTAATTCTACCCCGCCCCCTAACTCTTAACTCAATATGCCTAACCTCTTGATCACTAGTGAAGCAGTAAAAATACAAGAAAATGTACATACTATTCTAATTGTTCTTAGCTTTGCAAGAGACTTCAAATTCTTCGTGAATTTACAGAGTTCCAGAGCAAATACTTTAATAGAATATTAACATAAGGGCCCTAGCTGGTGTGACTCAGTGGACTGAGTGCCGACCTGCGAACCAAAGGGTCACTGGTTTGGTTCCCAGTCAGGGCACATGCCTGGGTTGTGGGCCAGGTCCCCAGTAGGGAGTGCGTGAGAGGCAACGACACATTGATGTTTCCTACCTTCTGTTTCTCCCTCACTTTCCCTTCTCTCTAAATACATGCATTCATACATACATACATACATACATACATACATACATACATACATACTTAAGGAAAGAAGGCTAATCCTTTGGTTGATCATTAAATAGTGTCCCTTTTGAGTTTAAGTAATGTTGTTTAATGTATTTTATGACTGTTTCCTCAAGATAAATACTCTAAGTTGTTAAAATAAGGCCAAGCTTCTAAGAGGAGTTGGCTTGAAAGTGTTTCTACAGGACCAGAGAGGTGACTGAACTCTCTGCTGACCACTTTGTTTTAGGGGTGCCATATTAGTTTTCTAGGGCCAGCATAACAAATTACCAAACTCCGTGGCTTAAAATAACAGACACGAATTCTCTCACAGTTCTGGAGGCCGGAAGTCTGAATCAAGACTGATCCTTGTAGCAGCTTTGAGGAAGAATCTGTTCCATACCTAGTTTCTGGTGATTGCCGGCAATCTATGGCATTCCTTGGCTTGCACATGCGTCACTCCAAGTGCCACCTCCATGGTGTTCTTCCTATGTAGCTCTCTGTGTCTTCAAATGACCTTCTTATAGGCACATCATTCATTTAATCTAGGGCCCATTTTAATAAAGTATGACCTCATCTTAATTAATTATATATTCAAGGATGCTATTTATCAATGAGGTCTCATTCTAAGGTTTCTGGTAGACATCAATTTTGGGGGAAATTATTCAACCCGATACAGATGTGTAGCTTTAAGTAAAATCTGTCTTACTTTGATGGAGTTTTGAGGTTAACATTCTTAGTGTTAACCAGCATCACCGATTCTCACCTTTTTGGGGCTTATGAAAAGCAATGTTTCCTTGCCCTTCTGTGCTGGGTGGAACTATGTGACTAGTCCTTCCCAGTAGCCTGTGACTGGGAGAGATAGGAATCACTTTGGGGCTTAACTACTTAACATCTGGAGTGGGAGTTGTTTTGCTCAGCTTTCTTCCAGTGAAGCATGAAACCTGGAATTGAGAAGGAATGTACAATACGAAGGCTGCATGCATAGTGGACCTTAGCTGAGTGAGAAGTAAACTTCTGTTATATTATGCCACTGTGATTTTGGTGGCATTTGTTACCAAAGCAAAATGTAGGCAATTCTGACTAACAATATAAGTTTCTTCAACTTCCAAAACATCTTTGAATATGAGTATACAGGTTACAGATTAATCAGTAGTCTGAACTTGAAACATATATGGTATTACCTCAAAGTTTTTCAGACATGTTTTTCCTTTTCTGAAAATTCAGTTCCATTAACAACAATTAGTTACATATATTTGAGGACTATCTGCACATATATATTTAGAAAATTTTTGATTGATGTTACCTTTGACACTCTGCAATATGAGCCAAAGACTGGTGCTGAACTCTTAAAAAAAAAACCTGTTTGTGCTAAGAAAGTTATGACATATATTTTTGAAATTTAACTATTATAAAATTCCCAGTGGTACCCCTTTGGCAGGAAATAAGAGTTTAAAAAATAGTGTTTTTATATCAAACAAAAATTTGTTGAGCTGTGCTTTAAATCCTGGAACTAAACTTCAAAGAAAAAGGTTTTATTATTGAAAATAAAAATGATAATCTATAGCCATTCTTACATTGACTGCAAAGAATGTTGTGACATTTCAGACATATGTTCAACTTCCAGTTCCATAATGAGTTTATTTTGAGTTTATTTATATACAGTTCAGTTGAAGGGCAAAAAAGAGAAGTTACATGTCAGTGGCAGGGGTCCAAAACTGATGTCAGTTAAGCAAAGATTTTATGTGTAATACAACCCCCTGCTGGGTTGTCTGAAGCTCTTTCCAGAATGTTACATAAAAACTCAGCAATAAGAGACAATGAAAAGATGAATTTAAAGTAGAAAAAATACTTTTGTTTCCCAGTAAAATTGGATTATAAAATTCTTCAAAGGTTGAAGGGCAGTATTCATTGACTACAAAATGCTGATCTGTGGCAGAGCTAAATCTGACACAGGGTAGAAAATGATGCGGGCTGAGCACCCGCTACAAAACCTGCTCGTTAGATGGCTTTGTTACTGGGTCATGAGCCAGAATGTCAAGGGTGACCCTCTGCTCTCTAGTGGTCTGTGTCTCAAAGGTCCCTTAGAAAATGCCTGTGTCCTTGCTGGCATGGGTGACCCAGAAAATATCAAGGTCTCTCAGAGGCCTTCGCACAAGTCTGATCCATTGACATCTCTCAGAATGAAAATGACCTTGAGCTCAGCAAGGTATTGCATTGCCCTTAACACAATCCCAATTACTGTAGGTTTGGAGAGCTTATTGGAACCTACTTCATATCATACTCAGAGTTCTAATATTTAGCCCAAATTCTATTTGTTCGAAAAATGTTTACTGGATATCTCCATGTTTGAGATTTTTCCAGAGTAGAGTGTGTGATAATGAATCTTACCAGTGTGGTCCCTATGCTAGTGAAGCTCACACTCAAATGGGAAAAGCAGGCATTGTATAAACACTCAAATAGATATAAATTACAATTACATTTCATGAAAGCTTTTGTAAAGCATAAATACAATCAGTAAAGTCCTCTCTATATCTCCACACCTCACATAAAGGAACTCATGCTGGTGATACCGGGACAGTCTCAAAGACCCCATTTTGAACTGCAAAGAGACCTTTCATATATTTAGTCTCCCTTTTCCTGTGAACATCTACTATTGAAGAAGTGTGATTTTTAAAATTAAAACCTGCTGCTGGTCCTGGAAAATGTCTGTTTTCCTGAAAAAAAAAAAAAGATTTAGCAAGTTACCATATAATGTTCTCTGATCTCCAACTGTATTTATTCCAAAGAGCTGAGGATCTGGACTGTGCGTTATACATCTTTATATCCTTCCCGGCACAGAGCTGAATGCTTGTCAATAGGAGGTCCGGCTAGATGTTGGTTGAATGAAGAGGGATATTAAATACCATGTTTTATATGAAATGATAGCTCAAGAAAAGGAAAAGTAGTAATTATGGAGAGGAAGGTAGCTGACTTCATATCTTTGACGGTAACTCAGAAAATAGTGGCATTTACATAAATGTTAAAATACTTTACAACAGTTAAAAGGAGTCTATTAGGAACTCACTCCCTGCTAACTTGAAGAATTTCAAGTGCTTGTTGATAACATCTGAATTCACATTGGCTATTACTGAAAGGAGCTTCATCAGTTACTGCTGAGATGTACAAACTGGAAAATGACTAGACAGACAAAACCTGTTCTGTCTTCATATCATGTAGAATTGGGGCTTGTACCATTTTTAAATATACTTTTTATTTCTCTAAAAATAACTTGCTGGATAACATAAATATCCTTGTACTAGGGCCACTCGGAGAGTTTTTTTTTGTTCTCTCTGGAATCCCAGTTCCTACTGATTCAGCACAAATGCTGTCCTGTTTACATTCTGTTTGATCCACGCATATTTTTTTAAATAAAATGTTGTTTACGTTATGGCGGTTGTCCCACTCTCCCCACCTTAACGCCCTCCACTTAGCCTGCCACCCACTTCCATAATCAGTCCCCTTACCATTGTCCATGTCCATGGGTCCTTGATACATGCTCTTTGACTAATCCCTTCCCCTTCTTTCCAGCAGTGGAATTGCTGGGTCAAAAGATAGTTCGATTTTTTGTTGATAGAATTCCATATTGTTTTCCACAGTGCCTGTACCAGTCTTTGATCCCACCGACAGAGCACAGGGTTCCCTTCACATCCTTACCAGCACTTGTTGTTTGTTGATTTATTAATAATAGCCACTTTGGCAGGTGTAAGGTGATATCTCATTGTGGGTTTAATTTGCATCTCTCCAATGGCTAGTGATATTGAACATTTTTTCATATGTCTATGGGACATCTGTATGTCTTCCTTGGAGTAGTGTCTATCTGGGTCCTTTGCTCATTTTTTAATGGGATTATTTGTCTTCCTGGTGTTGAATTCTATTGAGTTCTTTGTATATTTTGAAGAGTAAAACCTTCGAAGTATCATTGGCAAACATGTTCTCCCGTCAAGTTGGTTCCCTTTTACTTTTGAGGATGGTTTCTTTAGCTGTGCAGAAACTTTTAAATTTGATGTAGTCTTATTTGTTTATTTTTTCCTTTATTTCTCTTGCCCCACAACAAAAATATTGCTATATGAGCTACCTGAAATTTTATTGCCTGTCTTTTCCTCTAGGATTTTTATAGTATCACAACTTATGTTTAAGTCTTTTATACATTTTGTGTTTATTCTGTTGTATGGTGTAAGATGGTGGTCTAGTTTAATTTTTTATATATACCAGTCCAGTTATCCCAACACCATTTTTTGAAGAGCCTGTCTTTTCTCCATTGTACGCTCTTGCTCCTTTGTCAAGTATGAATTGACTATAAAGACATGGGTTTATTTCTGGGCTCTCTGTTCTGGTCATTGGTCTATGTATCTGTCCTTATGCCAGCACCAGACTGACTGCAGTGGTCTTATAGCATAGTCTGATGTCAGGTATTGTGGTCCCTCCTCCTTTGTTCTTCTCTCTCAAGATTGCTGGAGCTATTCAAGGTCTTTTTTGGTTCCATACAAATTTTTGGAATATTTGTTCTAGATCTGTGAAATATGTTCTGGGTATTTTAATAGCAATTGAGTTGAATGTATAGACTGCTTTGAGTAATATGGACATTTTAATTATAATTCTTGCAATCTATGAACAGAGTGTATGCATCCACTTATTTGTGCCTTCCTCAATTTCTTTCTTCAGTGTCCTATAGTTTTTCAAGTACAGGTGTTTTACCTCCTTGGTTAAATTCATTCCTGGGTACTTTGTTATTATTGTTGCCAGAGTAAATGGGATTGTTTTCTTAGTTTCTCTTTCTAATAGTTCATCATTGGTGTACAAAAATGCCATTGATTTCTGAATATTGACTTTGTATCCACTACTTTGCTAAATTCACCTATTAGAGTAATTTTCTTGTGGAGTCCACAGGGTTTTCTGTGTCTAATATCATGTCATCTGTGAATAAAGAGTTTTAATTCCTCCTTTCCAATTTGGATGCCTTTTATTTCTTCTTGTCTGATCACTGTGCCTAGGACCTCCAGTGCTATGTTGAATGAGAGTGGTGAAAGTAGACCCCTGTCTTGTTCCTGATCTTCAGGGAAATGCTCTTAGTTCTTGTCCCTTGAGTATGTTGTTGGCAGTAGGTTTTATGTATGTGGCCTTTATTATGTTGAGGTGTGCTCCCTCTATTCCCACTTTGGTGAGTGTTTTTATCATAAATGGGTGCGAGATTCTATCAAATGCTTTTTTTTTTGTATCTCTTGATATGATTGTGTGATTTTTGTCTTTCATTTTGTTTATGTGATGTATCATGTATATTGATTTGTGGATATTTTACCATCCTTGCATTCCTGGAATAAATCACACTTGATCACAGTGTATGATGTTTTTAATGTATTGCTGGACTCAATTTCTTAATATTTTGTTGAGGATTTTAGCATTGACGTTCATCAGAGATATTGACCTGTAATTTACTTTCATTGTTGTGTCTTTACTTAGATTTGGAATTAGAATAATACTGACCACGTAGAAAGAATTTGGAAGTCTTCCTTCTTCTTGAATTTTTTGTAATAGTTTTAGATGGATAGGTGTTAGCTCTTCTTTGAATGACTGGTAAAATTTTCCTGTGAGACTATCTGCTCCAGTGCTTTTGTGGGCTTATTTTGTGTCCTACCATGTGGTCTATCTTTGAGAATAACACATATGCATTTGAGAAGAATGTATATTTTGCTTTTTGGGATGAAATGTTCTGTAGATATCAATTAAATCCATTCGTTATAGTGTGTTGTTTAATGGTGCTATATCCTTCTTGATTTTTTTTTGTCTGAAAGATCTGTCCCTTGTTGACAGTAGGTTGCTTAAACCCCCTACAATGACTGTATTGCTGTTAATCTCTTTCTTAAAGTCCTCCAAGATTTTATTTGCATATTTATATGCTCCTGTATTGGATGCATACATGTTTACTAGGGTTATATCCTCTTCTTTGACTAACCCCTTAAGTATTATGTAGTGACTTTTTCTATGTCTTGTTATGGTCTTTGTTTTAAAGTCTATTTTGCCAGATAGAAGTACTTCTATCCTGGCTTTCCTTTTGTCTTCATTTGCATTGAATATTTTTTTCATTCCTTTACTTTCAGCCTGTATAAATTTTTTGTTCTAAGTGGGTCTCTTGTAGACAGCATATATGCAGGTCATTTTCTTATCTATTCAGCTACCCTATGTCTTTTGATTGGAGCATTTAATCCATTTACATTTAAGGTTATTATTGATAGGTACTTATTCATTGCCATTTTCTCCCTTTGTAACTGAATTCCTTTCTCTCTATTTTTTTTCTCTTTCTTAAAGCAGTCCCTTTAGCATCTCTTGCAATGCTGGTTTGGTGGAAATGTACTCTTTTAGCCTTTTTTTTTTTTTTTTTGGTCTGAGAAGCTCTGTATCACCTTTCATTTTAAATGAGAGCCTTGGTGGATAGAGTAGTCAAGTTTGCAAGTCCTTGCTTTCTATTACTTGGGATATTTTATGCCAGTCCCTTCTGGCCTATAGTGTTTCTGTTGAGAAATCAGCTGACAACCTTATTGGAGCTCCCTTGTAGATGACTGATTGTTTCTCTCTTCCTGACTTTAAGATTATCTCTTTGTCTTTAAACTTTGCCATTTTAATTGTGATGTGTCTTGGTGTAGGCCTCTTTGAGTTCATCTTGATTGGGATTCTCTGTTCTTCCTGAACCTGTGTGATTCTCTCCTCACCAAATTAGTGAAGTTTTCTGTCATTTCTTCAAACAAGCTTCCTATCCCTTATTCCCTTTCCTCTCCTTGTGGTATCCCTATGACACAAATATTGTTACATTTCATATTGTCCCAGTGGTCTCGTAAACCATCCTCATTCCTTTTAAATCTTTTTTCATTTTGTTGCTATGACTGGGTGCTTTTTTCCTTCTCTGTCTTCCAAATCGCTGATTCGATCCTCTGCTTCATCTAGCCTGCTTTTTATTCCTTCTAGTGTATTCTTCATTTTAGAGTTGCATTCCTCATTTCCAACTGGATCTTATTCATATTTTCTATGTTCTTTTTATCCTGGTGTATTCGTCATTAAGTTCCTTTAGCATTCCTATAAACATTACTTCAGAATCTATGTGTGATAATTTGCTTGCCTCAATTTCATTTAACTCTTTTTCTGGGGATGCCTCCTTTTCTTTTGTTTGGAGATTGTTTCTTTGTTTACCAATTTTAGCTGTCTCTTTTTGTTTGTTTCATTGTATTAGATAGATCTGCTTTGACTCCCTGTGTTGTGGGGTTCCCTTACGTGGTAGGTGACCTGTGGGCCCAGTGGTGCAGACTCCTTGATCTCTTGATCAGGATGCTCTAGGAATGCCCTTTGTGTGGATTATGTAGGTTCTCCTGTTTTATTTGGGTCCTGAATGTTGTTGGCTTGTTTGCTGATGGGCTCTCCCCTCTGGCTGGCTGAGTGAGAGGTCCAACTCCACCCTGTCTTGTACACTGTTGTATAGATGCTGGCCAGAACAAAGCAAAACAACACAAAAAATGAAACCAAAACAAGCAACCCCACCACCAACAACAGCAACTTTAATGATAGAAGATCAGAGAAGAGTAAAAGTGGAAAGCGAAATGGAATATTAGGGAAAGGGGAAAATAAAAAGAATAAAAGATGACCACAGGACAGCAAAGTGATTATGGTAGGAGAAAAGGGAAGAGAACTAATAGGAGTAATAAATTGAAAGAAGAAAACAGGAAAAAGGGGCAAAAAGGAGAATAATAACAAAAATAAGACAAGGAAAGAAGAAGGAAACCATGGGGTAAACAATGGTGAGAGTAAAAATAAGAGATATGAAAGAAAAATATAGAGCAATAAAAATGAAAAAAAATAGAAAAATAATAAAAAGGCCATGAAAAAGAAAAAAATAACAACGTTAATGAAAAAGAACAAAGTAGGGTGCATCTCAGCGTAGTTCAGTGCTAGCCTGCTGGGCTCTCCCTTTGGGTACGGCTCTGATGTGGTCTGGGGCAGATGTAATCCATTGCCAGGTGCTGTCTGTGTCAAAGCCGTAAATGACCCATAGTTTGTGGTTGATTCCTATGGGCTTGGCTGCACCTGGATTGGGCCGAGCTGCTTTGCTAAGGTGGATTTCATCAGCACTGGGTCCAGGGGTATGTCAGCAAGTGTCCCAAGTCACTGCAGGACCTGCCTGTCTCTCCCTACTGGCCTGCTGCCAGTTTTAGACTCGCCGCGGACCTGACTGTCGCTGAGATGGCTTCTGGTGGTATCAAGGGTGGGGCGGGGGGAGTTGGCACTCCTGGGTCTCCCCTGGAAGGTGCCTTTCAGACTGTAGGGGAGATGGTGGGTGTGTTCCCGTGTCCCCGAGCCACTAGTCTGAGTCTATCCAGTACTTTTTCCCCGTACTCGGCAGGGCAGGGCCCTTAGTAGTCTAATGGGTGGAGTCTCCAGAACCCAGATTTTGGGTCTGCTAGAAACTGGGAGGGTATTTCTATGGCTCTTCCTTGAGAGGGAAATACCAGTGTGTTTCCCAGGAATGTATGTGGTATGGCCATGCCCTACAGCCCATCTCTGACACCCCCTGAGTCTGCCTATGTTGCTGTCTCCTCGGCAGAAGTTAAGATACAGGATGGGAGAAAAGAAAGAAGAAAAGAAAAGAAACAAAGACAGACAAAGTAAGACAAAACACAAGACTAAACAAACAGAAAAGATACAACATGGGAAGAATAGGATTCCAGAGGTTGGGAGAGCAGTATCCCACAGGGTAAGGTAATTGCTTTTCCCTTGAGAGAAACTTGTTCTTCTCAAGAAAGACGGCTGCTGTGGAATCCAGCTATGTCCCAGCACATAAAACCCCATGGCCATTCCCCCACATCTCTCCCCAGTGTCTTCTGCTCCAGACTCACCTCACAGGACTCCAGTCCACACCACCCTCCCTTTGCTTGGGCCTAAGGTGAGTAGTTGTGAACACAAAACCTGTGCTTTGGCACCTTTAAGAATTATGAAAGAAAAAAGAAAAAAAACAGTAGTGGCTTTGTCTCCAGTGGGTCTCGTCACTCCCCAGCAGAGAAAAACCCTGCATCCTTTCACTCCTGGGTACTACATGGTCTGCTGATCCCCGCACTGGCACTCTGTGCTTGGGAGCCCAGTCTGTGGTCCTGGCTTCTCTCCTTTCAAGGGGAGGCTCCCACAGCTGCGCCACCACCTCTGCCTACTGCCGCTGTGAGTGAGCCAGACTCTTTAATGATATCGCCCTTACTATCAGTCGTGGTGTTTTTTCCCCACCCTGGGTTAACAGTCTTTTTTTCTCATAATGTTCAGTTTATTTCAGGTGTCTAGTCCTCTCTTCAGTTTTATTTCCAGTTTGGTCCTGGGAGGAGGTATGCGATATATCCTCCTATTTCCCTGCCATCTTGCAACCCCTCTTCCCACTCATATATCTTAAATCTTCTAATCCACCGGCAACTCACAGGTTCCGTTTAATGTTGCAGACAGCCGTCCAGTTCATGCTCTGCTGTATTCTGGTCTCATCTCTGTTTACCTCTTGGCTTTAACTACTGTCACTCCCAACAGTCATCCCCATGTGAAGTCACTCTGGACCCTCTGATTTATGGGTCTCAGTTTTTTTCTTTCCTCAAGTCTAGCCTTATTCACCCACATAGATGACAGAGTCTGCAGTTACTGGGTGAGGCAAATGCTAGCAATAACCTCAGTCATAAGAAAAATGATCATTGCCTCTCAATGGCCTATCACTGGTTCTTGTGAGAAAAAAAAATGATTAGAATATCAATCCTAAATCCTTATTTCATAACCCATGGTTTCCTAAAACTAATTTACCCTCATGTCTGGCGGTCATTAGCAGCTTTCATCTCTTTGCCAGTCTGGAGATTTTCTAACTGGCTTGAGTGAGCAGTCTGCCCTCTCTCTTGCTGCCTTTGGCTCCAACTTTTTGCTGTATCAGGTCCTAATTCTGGTTTGCCTTGACCTTGGTATCTAAGATGTATTTGACTCTTGGCAGTATAGTCTGATTATTTTATTTCTATTCTGTTGTCCCTCCCTTCACTTTTCCAGGTTTGATGACCTGGTTGTGAATGTTCTCCACTGGTATTTATAGTGCCAACACAAGATAATTACCGTTGTTAAATAGAGGTGGATTCTGGGGGTTCTGGTATCTAAAAAAATTATGGTTTTATATATCAAATTCTTATCATATTTTCCAAGAAACCAAATGTGTTCTTAAAACTATATGGGTTTAAATGTATAAAAATTCCTTCTGGTTTACAGCCAAACTACATTAGTGATGATTAATCATAATAAGAGGCCAAATGAAAACTAGAACATTGCTTAGACTTTAAATTAAAATAAGGAAACAAATCTCTCTGGATTACCAAGGGGGAATTACTTTCCTAAGTGTTCTGCAGGTAGTTTAAACTAAACATGTACAATGGGGTAATACTTTGAAAATTATTGATGTGCTTTTTTATTTTGCCTTTCAGACTAAAAACCATTGTGTTACTTTGCCTGAGGCAACCAGAGGTCTGGGGAAGATCGGGAATTGTTACAGAAATAATGTAAAGAGAAAGTCCGCCCCCCCCCCAAAAAAAAAAAAATAGATAAAGAAATGAAGAAGTGTGTTATAAAAAAGTTTTTTCTGAGTTGACAGTAGCGCTGGCAGTTTCCTCCCATAATGGTAAATCAAACTCATTAGTTATTCTAAAGAGAAGAGTTTTATTATTTTTATATTCCCCATATTTGCAAGTAACTGATCTTGGAGTAGCACTTCAGAACTCTCTTTTCATATACAGAACATATCTGTGCCCTCCATGAATCTTGGCCCAGCGGATTTTGGAAAGAAGAAAGATTGAAATAAAGAGAGGGGGTAAAGCAATCACAGTAGGCCCACATTTCCTCTTCTCTGGGCTTTGGCCCAACGGTACGTTAGAAATGAGAGAATACTAGCAAAGTTGGAGGGAGACCCCTGTTTTAGTTTGAGACTTCAGGAGGACACTTTTGGTGGGTCCTGCAAACAACTGGTGCACAACCAATTCAAACAGAGAGGGCCAGTGTAGTCTAGAAAGGTAACCAATGATTCGGATACTGGCTTTTCTAAGGCACTCTTGGTTCTCTTATTGATCTACCAGAAAGGGGTCACCGTTGCTAAAATGAAGTGAGGGGTATGGGAGGACCACCCTGACCAGGGCCACATAAGAGACTGAGGGAGACCTCAGAGGTTTCTACAGCACGAACTAAGGTGAACACCAAAAGCAGCAGTTTTTGTGTCAAAGGCCTGACCTCTGAGATATATGAGGAATATGAGCCACAGACTCTTGGCATCAGCAGGGAGCAGAACAAGAAGAATCTGGAAGGCCAAGGGCATTGCGGAAAAACTAGAAGAGTAAGAGTGAGATGACATGAGCATCAGAAGACTTGATGTTTCCTCTCTCTTATTATAAGGGCGGTAAGCTGTGCTCTTCCCCCAGAAGCAAGAGGTCAATCATCTGAGGACACTTTATCTAAGAGACACTGTATTCAAACTCATCTTTAAACTAGATTGCACATTTGTTGTTGTTTTCTTTTTTCTCCTTGATAACTGGAAATGGACAGGGTTCTGGAGACAGGCCAGATTACAGAAAAAAATGCAGAAATTATTTTTCAGTATAAGTCTAAATTATAGTGAGTTTTTGACAACAGGATTACACATACCTAAAAGAGAGCTCATGATTTTATCATGATTGGTTTTTCTTCCCGCCTCCCTCATTCCTGTCAATGGCACTGATGCACTGATGTTCTGTCATTCAAGCTCAAAATCCACAATCATCTTTAATTCTCTTTCTCCTTTTATTTCAACCTCTACGTTGTCCACTTTTATAGGTTTTACATTTTAAATATTCCTTTGATTTCTCCCCTTCCTCTATTTCAAAAGCTCCCTAATTGATTTCTTTTCCTCATGACTCTTTCCCATTCATTTCTGTGCATGATTGCTAAATTAATCCTCTTAAAAACATTCCATCATTATCTACTAAATTATGTGAAAACTTCTTTGTCCTACAAAGGGCTCTTGCAGAAAATGACTATGACTTGCCTTTACTGTTTCATCCTCCTTTTACCCCTATAAATATTCAATGATGTAGCCAAAGTGGAGCACTTTTATAGTAGGGTGCTGTGGGCTTTCGCTAGTGCTATTTCTTTAGGCTGGGATGTCATCCTTTCTTCCTTACCATTTCTTCTCAAATTCCTAATGTGTAAATTCACTCTGAACCTCAGACGGTCTGATCTTCTGTAATGCATATAGTAGATGTTTGGAACTTATTTGATGATGAGTGAAAATAGAGATCCAAGAGTAACTATGGATTATCTTCTGGGCATAAAGGAAAAAAGTTCACAGAAAAAGTAGTAAAAAGTTTCAACAGAATAGAAAAATCATAAAAAATAAGTTCTGAAGATCCCTGTTGTGACTCTGGAGAGGTTCCAGACTAGGGTACTAAGGATATGAGAACACACGTGTCGATTTGGGTACAACTGAAATTTGCCATGAGCCTGTCTGTAAATAGAGATGTACCCCCAGCACATAGAAGCATCAGGGACGTAGGCCATAGAGGAGAGTCTAGGTCAGACATTAAGAAGAAGGTGGTATTAATTGATTCTACTTTCCTCATCTTCAAATATTTCAAGTGAATGGCTTAGGTGTTCATGGTACCAACCATTTGCTGTCATAGGAATGAAGAAAAGCAGATTTTCTATTATTCTTTGTCAGTTACTAATAACATATTAAATATTATGTTTTTGTATGTGAAACTTATCAATATATTTCTGTGCTATCAAAAAATATAATTTAAGTGACTCAAAGAGAGAATACAGGTTTTAGCCATCTAATGCATATTGGGAACATCTTAGGGCTAGGTCACTTCCTGAGTTGAAACAAGATCAGAGTTTTATTAGGAGAGAAAAAGAGAGAGGTATGTGTTTTTATGGTTTGGTCCAGGTTAACAATTTTTGTATTTAAATGCTTTAAAAATTGCAGTTTAAAGTTGCACTCAAATTTATGCTGCCTGCTTAGAATTTTTGGTGCAATTTTATCTTGATAACTGTCAGAAAAGTACTTTCTGAGAAATTGTTTTGCAATGCTTATGATTGGCCAATTAGTCAAGGTTCACAAGATGGGAGCATAGAAAAGGATAAAAAGCCAGGCACAAACTAGGGACCCTCGCTCATGTCTGTTTTAGTCCTGCTACAATGCTAGCAGACCTTTCAAGTTGTGTATGTAATGGAAAGTCCCCTACTTCTTGATGATAACACGGATGCTTTATTAAAGAATAATAAGCAAAATGAAATCATTCACATTTGTATTCAGAAGAAAAAATTATTTTAGTCAAGGGAATTCTCCTATGGGTAATTATCAGTATTTCTTGAGGAAAAATAAAAACAACAACTTTGAGTCCTGGCTGGTGTGGCGCAGTGGATTGAACATTGGACTGTGAAGCAAAGGGACGCTGGTTTGATTCCCAGGCAGGGCACACACCTAGGTTGCAGGCCAGGTCCCCAGTAGGGGACGTGCTAGAGGCAACCATGCATTGATGTTTCCCTTTCTTTCTCCCTCCCAAATGTACATGCTTGAGGAAAAAAGCCCCACATAGCAACAGTGATCCTGAGAAAGAAGAACAAAGTGGGAGGAATCACACTACCTAATATCGAACTATAATATTAAGGCCATAGTAATCAAAACAGCCTGGTACTGGCATAAAAACAGTGGAACAGAATAGAGAGCTTAGAAATAAACCCACAACTTGATAGTCAATTGATATTCAGCAGAGGAAGCAAGCACATGCAATGTACTAAAGATAGTTTATTCAATAAATGGTGTTGGGAAAATTGGGCAGATATGTGCAGAAAAATGAAACTAGACCACTTCTTACATCACATACAAGAATAAATTCAAAATGGATCAAAGACTTAAATATTAGACTGGAGACCATAAAAATCATAAAAGAAAACACAGACAGCAAAATCTGGGACATTACTCATAGTAATATTTTATCAGATATATCTCCCCTGACAAGGGGAACAAAAGAAAAAAAACAAATTGGACTATATCAAAGTAAAAAGTTTTTGCACAGCAATGGAAAACATCAATAAAATGAAAATATAACCCACAGAATGGGAGAACATATTTGCTGATACATCTGATAAGGGGTTAATATACAACATTTATGAAGAACTTACAAAGCTCAACACCAAAAAACAAACAACTCAATTAAAAATTGGGAAGAGGACCTGAATAGACACTTCTCTAAGGTGGACATACAGATGGCCATTAGACATATGAAAAGATGCTCAATGTCACTAATCATCAGAGAAATGCAAATTAAAACCACAATGAGATATCACCTCACACCTGTCAGAAAGGCTACCATCAATAGATCAAAAAACAGCAAGTGCTGGTGAGGCTGTGGAGAAAGTCACACTGTTGGTGAGAATGCAGATTGGTGCAGCCACTGTGGAAAGCAGTATGGAGATACCTCAGTAAATTAAAAATGGATCTGTCTTTTGACCCACTAATCCTACCTCTGGGAATATAGTTGAAGGAACCTAAAGCCCTAATTCAAAAGAACTTAAGCACCCCTATGTTCATTGCAGCATTATTTAAAATTGACAATTTATGGGAGCAGCCCAAGTGACCATCAGTAGACGAGTAGATAAAACGACTATGGGATATTTACCCAATGGATACTACTAAGCTGTAAAAAAGAAGAAAATTTTACCCTTTGTGGCAGCATGGATGGACCTGGAGAACACTACGCTAACTGAAATAAGCCAGGCAGAGAAGGACAAATACCATGCGATTTCACTCATATGTGGAATCTAACGAATAAACTGAACCAATTAGCAAAATAAAGACAGACTCATAGATGGAGAGCAGGATGACAGCTACTGTGGGGGAGGTTAGGGGGTAGACGGATTGAGCAAAAAGGAAAAAGGACTCATGGACATGGACAGCAGTGCGGTGATTACTGGATGGGGGAGGGTCATATAACGGGACTAAATCATAATGGGAAAATGCAATAACAATTTTAAAAAAGAAAAATATATAATTGCTACTTTGCTGTGAATAAGATACAGAAGTGAATTTGCAGGTTCCCAAGAAGAGGGGGGAAGGGAAGGAGAATGACAGGATGAAGAAAAGGCGAAAGTAAAGGAAAACACCTAGACTAGACTTTGAGTGAGTGAAAAGGGAACATAGTTTGTAATGGCAGAGTGTCCAGGAGGAGAATTTCACATGTAGAAGTACTGACATTAATTTTTAGGTTTGCTGTGGAGCGGAGGTTATAAATACCCTCCTCTGAGGTTTCTATGCAAGTATCAATTCCCTCGAACCTCTAAAGCCCATGATGGAGAGTTGTAGCATGTGATTACCTTGCCTACTACCCAGTCTCCAATCTCATCTGCTACCTTATCTGTTACCACAGCAACAACAAATCATCGGTAGTCACATGTCCACTGAATACTTTTTTCTGTCTATCTATAATGCCTATTCTCTCCTTCCTTTCACAGTTTCCCAAGTAACTCCTCCTACTTCAAGACTGCACAAATATCACCTATCTATAACACTGTTTTTTAAAGAGAAAGTAATATTTTTAAACAGACTAACTTATACAACTTTATAGGTGGTTAGTAAAATAAAATACATATACATTTATAAATGTGAATATGTAATATACACATATTAATATATGCATTAATTTATGTATATATAAACACACATTAACACATATACGTATCTATGTATGTGTATTCATTTATCAATTTACAAATATTTATCTAGTTTATATCAGAACTCTTATCTAGGGGCTAGATATATGATAACAAAGATATGCAAGACACAGGACTTCAAAAAAATATATTCTAGAATATATGTAAGCAAACAGTAGCTAGATCTATTTATTGCAAAGGCAGATGAAGATATAAAATCAGTGACTAAAAAAGACAAACACTGACTTAAAAAATAATGTGTGAAAGGTTGCTTTTTTCCAAATAATTTTATTTAAATCAATCTTGTTTTTTTAAGATTATTTATTTATTTATATTTACAGAGATAGGAGAAGGGAGTGAGAAAGAAAGGGAGAGGAACATCACTATGTGGTTGTCTCTCACACACCCCCTACTGGGGACGTGGACCAAAATCAAGGCATGTGCCCTGACTAGGAATCGAACTGGCCACCCTTTGCTTCACAGTCTGGCACTCAGTCCGCTGAACCACCCCAGCCAGGGTAAAATCTGTCTTATTTTTTTGAATTATAAAATAAAGCTAATCACTTCAAACTCTACATTCAGGGTAACTTTTTTTTGAAATTAGTAATTAATGAAAGCAAATATTTTCTGTTGCTTGAGAATAATGCATCCTTCATGTGTTTAATTTAACCTTTAAATAATATGAATTAATGGACAATTATTCAGTGTGGGCAACTGAGATTTATGTTATAAATCTAAAAATGTGACAAAGGAAAAAGCAATGGATGGATATTGGATGAGCAGGGACTATGAAGGTACCCAGACTCCACCCACACTGTCCTTCAGCTGAGGATGTGATTTTAAACAGGGTATCTAAACCCCTGATACCCAGATCTCTATCTGTACAAATGACAAAGTTCATCTAAGTGATTTCCATCTCTACCCAAGCTAAATTTCTATATTTTGATGAAAATAATGAAAAATCTTCTTTTGCCATGTTTTAAACTTGTTCTCTATATCAGAAAAATCTTTTAGATACATCATCGAGGCTCATCATTTAGAGGTCACTAGTGAGCAGACTTTAGGTTCATCACTTTTAGAAGATAACATAGTAGAAGACCTTTGAAAGATTTTCCAATATAAGAAATCTATAATTTATAAAGTAAAACATTAAAAAATATGATTGTTGCTAAGAATCATACATGTTTAGATCATAACTACTGAAAATATCACACGGCCAATGAAAGAGTGAAAGTTTCATAATGTTTTATCTAATAGATTGTCTTGACTAGATTAAAACATGAAAGAAACTTTTGGGCAGCTTAATCTCTCTTTTTTCCCTTTGTTTAACTGTATCTTAAACTATGTACTATTTATATATACTGGAAATAATTAGAGTTGTGCCAGCTGATGAGTGTTCCTCAGCAAGACTTAGATCAACACATTAAATAAACTTGTTAAATAAAGCAAATTTACAAAAGTAATGGGATAACCAAAGGGATAATTGTAAGAGGTGGTAAAAACTAATGTCACTTGAATTATTAGAGAACAAGAGTAAATAAGAAAGTAATTGAGGAAAATAAGTATACTTTAAAATTACCTTGCTCGCAAGTAACAGCGAATATTCTGGTCACTAGCTTTAAATACGCAGAAAAATAAAAGATCTATCTGCGTAGTATTTTATATTTTAATCATGAAATTAAAAGTGAGTGTCACATACTGGATCTTGACTGAATCTAGGTGGGGGGAATCAATATAAAAAAAAAATAAAACATTGGCCCAAAAAAGCAAAACCATCTGGTGAAGTCATGAATGACTGAGCGGAGCATCAGGGGAGCCTACTGTGAATCATTTTTGCAGTCAATTGAAAATTCTGTAGAGAATATATTAAAGAGTAATATAAAAAGTGCAGTGACCCAAATAAATTGCTTATGAAAAAAAAGGTAAAATCAGTTAACGGATACTGTATTACTACCAAAATAATAATTTTAGTGTTTGCTTGTAGCTGTGATGGAAATATTTCTTCCAAATTTTAAGAGTGCTCCGCTTGATTGTAATTTTGATGACATTCCAAAAGGATGGAAAAATTTCCTATGTCCTACTTTTAGTAATCACCAAAGATATTTGTTACTAATGCTTCAACTTAGAAATGAATGGGCAAAATTTATCCCTAGTAAAAGATAATAAGCTTCATTGAAATTGAGCACAATGAAAACTTTGTTTATAAATTATTATTTTATGTTGCTAAAATAACTTAATAATCTTTCTTTCTTTTCTTTGCTTTTCCTCCCTCCCTTCCTCTCTTCCTTCCTTCCTTGCTTCTTTCTTTAAAAAAAAATAATAGAACTCCACTAGTTCAGCTTACATGGAGTTCAGAGGCCCCAATATAGACTTCAGTCCCCACCCTTCCCAGCAGCTCTGTGTGGCCGTGGGACTGAATCTGGGTCTGACAGCACAGATGTAAACACGAGTAATATGTGCATCTTCAGAGTCATCACTTGGAAGATGAAGTCATTTTCTCTGAACTTCCTCTTTTTTCTGCCTCCCGTCCACGTAGAAGAGGACAACATTCTACGTGATGATGTAACACAACTAGTTTGTAGATATTAAAGAAAACAGACTTCTTAAGGGAGATAATTTCGACCTGTGGTATTCTATCTGCTTTGACAGGTATGGCCTCACATAGCTAGAAAAGTCAATTATTTTTTTGTGCTCCCAAGAGCAGAAGCTGTTTTTGTCCTGTGGAATATTTCTTTAAATTCTCCCAATAAGACTCTTAAATGAAACAATAAGAGCCGCTCAGGTACAAAGTTCAGATTAACTTCTTATTTGAAATGTATATTTCTAGAAGACCTTAAGATGAAAGTAAAAGGGAGGGTTCAAGCACAGATGTAGTAAATAATAAAATAGCTCAGAGACTTAAAAATTATTAATAAAAGTAATCTGAGTGTGGTAACTTCCAGATGGATTTTATTGGAAGCAAAGACTAGAATCTTATTATGTTTTTGAGGGACCCATATTGCCAAAGAAGGCACAAGTCGGACCAGCAAGAGCCTGTGATTATCCCTAAAGCAGTGTTCATGGGAGGCGTACTCTCAATTCCCATTGAAGGTGGGGAAGGGGAAGGTAATGGGCAAAAAGATCCAATCCTGCTCCAGAGGGGAAAATCAGAGAACCTGAAGGAAAAGGACCAGGAGTTTTTTGCAGAGATCAGAAGTCCAGCTGAACAATTTATTCTAGTACTAGAATAAGTATCTGAAAATGATTGCATACCACATTTTCATCGTTTCTATGGAACAGCAACCACTCCCATTCTAATAGGAACTTATGGTGGTTATTCTATTTCAGCTTCCCAATTGTGTACTGAATGTCAGGGTTATAGGTAAATTTTGTATTAGTTTATGAGTTACCAAATTGCAAAGGGAAAAGGTCAAACTTGACAAAGAGGAAAATGCAACACTCAGTCTAGCCTCCTCAATTTTTGTATGGATGGAATAACTGGAATTTTGGTTGCCTCGTTTAGGGAAGGAAAGAGTCTGCACGTGGGAAGAGGGTGCTTGTGGAAGGTGTGGCCAGAGGAGCAGGCTGAGTCAGACTCTTGGCCAATATCTGTTCCTCACATTTTCTTCTTGTAATAGAACTTTGGCAGTTTTTGCTGGCCACCTGTTCACCCAACTTACAGATTTACTCCCAAATTTTCTTGAAGTTAAGCCTAGCATTGAGTCTAAATTTGGCCAATAGGATAGGCAAGGAAGTTATGTGAGTAACTTATGAATGGTCCTCTTTAAAGCAAAGATGTTTGTTTTAGAATTCCTTTTCTCAATTATTTCATTTAGATTGTTGACAAAGGATGCCCTAGCTTTGACAAAGAAGACAAGAACAACAACCTAGGGTATGATGGAGCAGTAGGAGGAGTTCAACTAGGTTCCTGAATGACCTACGAAAGCAGAGCCATAAATTAAGCGTGGGCTGGTCACTTCTGGACTCTTAAATATGAGAGAAATAAACTTATAATGAAAAATCTTGTAGATTAGAATTTCTTATAGCAGCTTAATGTATATCCTAACAACATATAATTTAACCTCATAAACCTATGGCTATAAGGGACATTTAGGATTGTGAAATAAAACCAAATCTGTAAAGATATATCTCTGAAAGAAAATAGTAAGCTTTTAAAGAAGAGACAAGGTGAACATCTATTTCGAGTGCAAGGAAGGAAAGTACCAAATAATTTCTGGGAGGCCGGCTGTGATGGATGCCTTCAACACAGATGTTAGACTCAGGCACTTTTTATTTAATTTCAAAAGGTGCACCATATGTACATCTGTCTCAATAAACAATCATATTTTATAATTATAAGACTTTAAATCATCTGTCAGACAAATCCAGATGCCAAATAAGTCAAAACCCTTGGTGTTGAAACTGCTTTTCAAAAATAATTTATACACCTGGGAAATTAAAGTTAATGATTTGGAAAATATTTCTGAGTGTGCCATTATACACCCAAGACAGTAAAAAGTCTTGAGGACATAGAAAAGGATAAGACAGCATGCTTACAATCAAGGATAGTTTATCCTTGTTGAAGATATAAAACTAACCTACTTTAAACATTGAAGAAACAGTTGTTGTTACAAATGAATGCTTCTCTGGTTATAATGTGTGATATTTGGTGAGTTAAAAGTAAGTAGTTAAGACATAATTCCTCTCATGAAAAAATCTTACAATGTGGATAGGGGTGAGTGATTAGTGGTGAGACAGGGAAAGGAGAAAGGCAAACAAAAGCTCACAGACATGCACAAGTAATAAATAATATAAGGGATATATCAAAAAAGAATAAACAAAATGTTGTGTCAGATACATAGATGGACTGGTAAGTTATAGACTCCAAGTCTGGTGTTCAGAGAATGGCTAGGAAAAGTAAACATTTATTCATTCATCCATTCATGATGTTTTTAAAAAGCTGCGTGTGTGTGTGTATTACGTTATATTCTAGGTTTTAGGCTCCTGCTCCTGGCACAGGGATGTTCATTAACCAACATTTAGTTCTATATACAGCTGTGCTGGCCAGGTACTGGAAAGGCCCAGGTAAGTGGGAAGTCATAGCTCTGCTCTCGATGAGCTCGTGGCCAAGTGGGGAATAGGTGAAGGCAGGAGAGAGAGCACTGCTGATGAAGATGAGGGAAAATGGGGAGCAGACACAAAGAAAAAGGCAGACTGTGGGGAGGATGACAGTAGCATAACCACATTCGGACAACTTAGATGAAATGCAGAGATAGCATATTATTTGACAAACAATTACTCCGTGACAAACATTGGGAATAAGTGAAAATATAAATAATATTGGAGAAGCCCATAATCTAATGTATAAGGTAGATTTGAAAACAAAGTGTTATAACATACTAAGAGACACGTTATAATCAAAGGCAAATGTGATCTGAAGCAGAGGGGTCTGAGGTCTTTCACTCGGGGAGTCGAGGTGGAATGAACAGGTTGTGTACTTAGTGCCTGTGAGATCTGACTGGCTGAATGATTCCTACTTACGGCATTTTCGACCTGCTCTAGTGTAAGAGGAGAGGGACAGAGAGAGAAGGAGAAAAAGAGAAAGAGATTAACTTAAGAAGTTTGTCTGTAGTGTCAAAGCACACAACAAAACAGAAGCCAGCGACAGAAGAGGACACTCGTATTTCAACGGTAACAAGGAATTCAGTGTTTGTTAACTGTCAGTAGCCCCAGACACATATTAAATGTAATTGTACATTTAATAGGTACAATTAAAATACATATTGTATCCCAGATGTCAGAGAGTTTCTTATTCTCTAATTTCTATAACACTTTGTGTTAACTTTGATGTAGAATTTCTATAACACTTTGTGTTACCTTTGTGTTAACTTTTTCTGTAGAAATGCCTCTTTGAGTGGTCCTAAAATAATACACTCACATATAAATAAAATTAGTGATTAGTTTATTGGCAGTTCATTAGTAATGTCCTTGATCCAATCACACAGTCAGTAAGCAAATATATATCGAGGTCTTATTCTATGCAGGGCACTGCGTGTGGCGTTCTGGCCAACATGATCCTTGTGTAAAACTCATTCTCTGAGTTGTAGTTTGTAGTTTGCTTTAGGAAAATCTTTTATGGACACAAATGAGTGCTATGATTCAAAGCTAATATTTTTTTTAAATTTCTTTTGATTTCCTACAAAAATTTCTTGAGCATTTAGATTTATAAAAATTAAGAATTGATTTCAGAGAGGGCTCACTTAGTGTGTGCTCTCCAGCCCAGTAAAAAGTCTGGACAGTTTTCACACTGACCATCAGATATTTTCTCTCTCTAGAGGACTTCTAGACCAAAGACATGCCAAGGCTGTTGCTACAGGCTGAGTTGTGTCCCATTCAAAATCCACATGTTGAAGTCCTAACCTCTAGTACCTCAGAATGTGACTGCATTTGGACACAGGGTGTGTAAATGGACAATTAAATTTAAACAACCTTATTGGTGTAGGTGCTCATTCAACCTGACTCGTGTCCTTAGCTGAGGAGATTAGAAGAGGAGATTAGAACACAGGCGCAGAAAGAAAGACCATATGAAGACCCAGGAAGAAGATAGGCATCTATAAGCAAAGGAAAGAGATCTGAGCAAAGATAATCCTGCAGACACCTTGATCTTGGACTTTTAGCCTCCAGAACCGTGAGACCATACATTTCCGATGTTCAAACCTCCCAGTCTGTGGCAGGTCATTGTGACAACCTTAACAAACTAGCACAGCCCCAGAGGACACTGATATGACATTTAAGTGTCCTGAATCCTAATGTAATCTCAGAGTACTGGGTTTTAAAAAGTCAAACAGCTCCAATTTTTTTTTTCAGTTTATAATAGTTGTAGAATGTTTCTCATACTGTGATTAATGTTTTTGTTTTTTTGAAATGGCATAATGACTTTATTTTTAACAACAGATTAGAAGGTACACAAGCCCCTTTGTTTAGATGGTGGAATTTTAAAAAGGCTTAAAGATTTTTTGCTGGCTACTAGCTAACTTCTGCTTTTTAAATTTTATTTATTTGTGTTTTATCTTGAAAAGTTATCTTGAATTTAATGGGTGGCATTGGTTATGTCAGCAGACAACCACTTCACTATAGGGCACTAATAACTGTAGACTATTTTAAAGCTCATTAATTTTAGAATCAAGAAAGTTTATGCATTAGTTCAGAGTTTCTCAAAACTGGCCCTATTGATATTTGAATCGGGACAATGCTTTATTGCGGGGCACTGTCCTGTGCTTTGTAAGATGTTTAGAAGCATCCCCGGCCTTCCGTCTCTGGATGAGGGTGGACCTCTTCCAGTTGTAGTAACGAAAAAGTTTCCAGAAATTGCCAACTATCACCTGTAGGCAAAATAACACTTCTATGATGAAAGAATCACTGCATGAAAGAATCTGCATGAAAGAATCACTTTTCCTGTCTACATGTAAACTAGTTTTGCTGACACCAAGGATTCACTTTCTTTTATCTGACACTTTGTTATTTGTGAAAATAACCTAATTACAGTCTTCTTTACTCAGAGTCGTTGTTCTAATTATAAGTCATGTTGACCTTTTCTGTTGAATAAAAAGAAATAAACATTATGTCATAAGCCATAAAAGCACTGGCATTAAGTGCTAGTTGCAAAGAAGTACATTCATTATGTACTCCAAAATTAGAATGAAACATCTTTGCAAGTTTTTTTATTTGATATGTTTGATAGTCTATCTAGAAGATATCTTTGCTCTGAATGAAGCAGACAGCAGGCTTTCATGACTACAAAGACCTCTTTATGAAAAAATCCAGTCAAGCTTTATTTATTGCTTAATGAAAGGACTTCTGTAGAGTTGGCTTGCAACCTCAAATCCTTTCTGACTTTTAAAATCTGCAACAAATTATCCACGTCATTTTTTTGTAGAGTGTGGTTGACAGTGTAGACATTTTTCTGGAAGAACTTGTCAAGGTTGAGTTCTATTCGAGAGCTTGTGAACTGAAGGGCCAAAAGTCAGCCAGAGTTTCCATAGTTTAATATTTGAATATTTTTGATATGTATATCTGGCTGCAGTGTCTCTTTAATGAAGGAGCTCAGAGGTAAGCTCTGCTCTTTTGCTGACTTTATAGTAAAATAGAATCTTCGTAGTGATTCTATTCTAGGTTCCTTTTGTATCACACTAGTCCATATTAAGCTGTAGTTAAATGTGGTATCTCCCTTTCTGGAGTAGGTCCTGTCTTTAAATTTGTTTTAGGTATGTAGAGGGGAGATCAAATGTTTTTCCCATGGCTTTTGTTTCTTACTAAAAGCCAACTCAAAATCATATCTCAAAGAGGCATATTTTGAGGTGGCAAATTCTACTCCCTCTTGATATTCTTCCTTATTAATGATTTTCATTGTTTATACATACATTTTCATTTAGATGTTTTCAATATGGACTTTTAAGATCTGGATTTGAAATACTGATTATTGAAAAAAATAAAGTCTTACAAGAAAGAAAGGCTAATTAATAAATCTAGAGGAAAATTTGATTGATTATCAGACTACAAGATTAAAGCCTTTGAATCTAAAGTCTGCAAGGCTGGAGAAAAGTGTGTTAATGATCTAATTAATTTACAGAAAATATTTTATTAATGATCAGTATTCAACTAGTGAGACAGTTTGAAAGGACATAGAACATATTCCCTAAAAGAATCATTCTTTATTGCATATTACTTAATCTAGGCTATTGGTTCTCAATGTTTTTAAGAATAGGCCATCCTTTTAAAAACATGATAAAATAAATTCATTGTGCTACTCCATTTATTCATGCATTTGGCAATGCATGTTTATTGGGTAACTATGAAGAGTTAGGTAGTTTTGTAGGCTTGTAAATATAGTAGTAAACAAAAAGTCCCTGCCCTCATGGGTTTACATGTTATTGGAAGATAAAAGGAATAAATATAAAAATTTTGCAAAAAACACAGTATGCAATATGGTGATAGGTGCTATGTAAAAAAGTAAAGCAAGATAATGGAGTTCCTGGTTTTGTGGTAGTCAAGGAAGGCATCTGTCTTAGGTTGTTTCCCTAGAAGGACAGCCTGGGGTAGAGATTCTTGTTCAAAGATTTATTAAAGGGAGAAAGAGGTGTGGTCAGGAGAAGGGGAGTGAAACAAGCAGAGCAGGGATGAATGAAAAGTTCAGTAAGAATGTGATCTCAGCTGGAGACTTTCAGGTAGATCACAGGAAGCTCTGGAACACAGATTATACTGCAGAGTTGGTTCCGGCTGAGGTAGGATTTGGCATTTTGTAACATGTATTAGTTGATTGCTGGCATGGCATGGAGAAATCGCACAATCATTGGGCTGAGGTCACTTATCTGGATAAAAGAAGGGCAGCTATGTGTTCTCATCCAGCCAACGGTGGCAACAGTTGGGGATGGATGCACAAACCTATATGAGGAATCTGAGTGGGGATCCAACAGTGTCTACTTGCATAATGAGAAGATGATAAAAACACAAGGGAGAGAGCTAGCTAAATCATGCCAGCTAAAGAAAACAGTGCCTGGAGAGGCCCCAAGGGAAGAATTATGCCAAAGATCCTGAGACTAGAACTTGCTTGGCTAGAGGAACATCACCACATCCAGTGTGACGAGTGGTGTGAACAAGGGGGATGGAAGGTGATGAGGAATGCAGTGGTGAGGGCAGCTCCTACTGGAGCTTGTAGACCACTGAGTGAAACGAGGAGACATTGAAGTTTTCTGAACAGAGTGCATCATCTGGATTTAGTTTTTAAAAGATTCACTTTAGCTGCTGTGGGGGAGATTAGACTGCAAACTGAGACCAAGAATGTAAACTGCAGAATCAACACTTCCTTTGATTGAGTAGCCACAGAAGCTACTGTGAATATGTGAATGCTTTACATGATTTTGCATGTGATAATTATATAAATAATTGCATTCATACAGATTTTGTAAATACTGTGTGTAAGTGAGGTGTGATATTTTAAAATGTTTAGTAAACTGAAAATGCGGACTATAAAAAAATAAAATGTTTAATAAACAGCATCACAGAAGTTCCAACTAATCAGAATGGAAGCTGCATCTTAGGTCAACGTGTAGACAAGATGCAGTATTTCTTCAATCTAGAGACATTGCTGGCTGTACAGATCGACTTGTAGACCACTTGTCACTCCCTGCCTTCCTCAAGTGTTCGAGGCTCCAATGCATTATGATAATTTTTGCTCTATTCTGAGGAAAAAAAGGAAGTCATTTGGGTCAAGTGGGGTAGTATTCTGTGATGGGAAACAGAATTTGTGGAAAATGCCGGATATAGAATATAGAGGAAAATCTTAAATTAGAAAACAGAGGATTTTGTGATCCTGCAAGCAGGGGTCTACAAGTTCAGTCTGGGAGCTGAGCCTACGGACATTTCCCTCCTAGGTGTCTTTTTTGTACTTCCTTTGTAGGCCTGCATCACTTCCTGTGTTAACTCCTTTCTCTTCTGTCTATTCTGTAGATTTCATTCTAAGAAAGGGAATAAATCTCTTTTTATTTACTATTGTGTATTGACAGGTTATCACAGTGCCTGGCACTTCATAGATACATAGTCTAGACACCCGAGGACAGTGACAATAGGTTACCAAATTAGATGATGTGATTGAACATGTAAAAAGTAGATTTGATTTGAAAACAAATAGGTGTTCTATTGGTAAAATCAGGAAAAGACCTAATTTCTCTAAAATAATAATAGATTAATCTAGGGTTGATGAGTAAAATTAAGTAGTCTAGTTAGAAATAACACTAAATCCAAAGGTTAGATGAATGGACTTTTCGCCACTAGACTTTTATATGAAAGAAAAGTAAACATCTATTGTATTTAGGTCACTACATTTTGGGTCTCTTTGTTACAGCTGCTTAGATTGTATTCTAACAAATTGATCGACCCTAAATAGATGCCTTCTAAAACCGCATCTTTAGCCCTATCATTTCCTCTGAACCCCTGACCTATGTCCAATTGCCTACTCAACATTATTACTTGAATATCTGTTAGAACTATCAATTAACTCTGAATCAACTCTTTCATACTTTCTTTTCCTGTTTCATTAAATAACATTTCTCTTTATACAAGTGTTCATGCAAGAAAAGGTGTTTTTCTTTTATTTTTTTTTTTTAATTTTCTTGACCTACCTATTCATGAACAAGTCATGTTGAATTAGGCTTCAAAATATATGTCATGCCTGGCTTCTCCGGCCAATTCTACCTCTGAATCTTAATTCCAGTCCCCTCATATTTTGGCCAGATCTTAATCTAACCAGCCTTCCTTTACCCACTCTATTGTCCTAGAATCTATTCTCCACAAAGTAGCCAGGGTAATCTTTTAAAAATAAAATTAAGTTTGAATTAGTTCTCCCCCAAGAGCTCTTTGAAGGCTTCTCTCATCATACATAGAACAAAACTCAGTATAATTATGGCTGTATAATTTGGTTTCTGCTACTTCACTAATTTCACCTTTAATTATTCTCCCCTTATGAATTCCATTCTGTCCACACTGCCCTTCTTGCTATTTCTTGAGGAGCTCGATCTTACTCCTGCCTTAAGCCTGCACTTTGCTGCTGAGAATGTTTTCCCTCTGTAGGGTCACACCCCCATGTTAATCAGATCCCTTCATCACCCCCGCCTCTCCTGCCCTCCCTGTCTGCATCAGCACACACACACAGTTCAGTGTTTGTTATACTGTTTCTGTGCTTTACCTCTTGTTCATTTCCCTAAGAGACTTTGCATTATGTATTTATGTGTTTAATGTCATTTTCTCCTCATTGGAATGAAAGTCACCTGAAAGGAGGAATCTTGATTCTCTTGTCTAAACAAATTGAATCATCAGGGTCTAAAATAGTGCCTCATAACTATCAGGCTCCAAAATAGCTGCTGGTGCTATTAGCCTTTAAAGCTCAAACCTTCACAGATTCTTTCAGTGCTACATCCTGGGAAACAATGGCCTGATTTACTCTGAGAGCTATTTTCATCCTTTAAAACCTTCACTTCCTTTTAACTATGTATGTGTGTGTTTATGTACAAGTGAGGGTGTGTGTGTGTGTGTGTTCAATTTAAAGCTGTCATTTCCCATAGATGCATCTACGGTCAGTTTAGAAATATATATTCCTCCTGACTATTCACTAAAGAATGGAAATTACTTCCAATACTGCAACCCTTGAATAATGCAAACCATTGGTAAAAGAAGAGCCGTATTCCACTATGCATTTTAATACTACAGAGGAGTTGTGTCAACTACTACGTTGCAGTCCGTTGAATGATGGGGAAGCTGAGTTACATATTTCAGGGATAGAGTTCACCAGAAACCACATCAAGTACCTTGTGTTATAGAAATTGCTATGGCTAGTTTTCCCAACACTGCATCATCTGCCAACAGTAACTGAGGGTGAACAGCAATGAGGATACAGTACACTGGAACGGCAACATGTATTGGTTCCAAACGACTTGAGTGTTTCAATCAGAATTTTATATTAGTTCAGTTTCTTTATTATACCTGGAGATGCTTAATGCTTAGCATTCTCTTCAGTAAAGTGACTAGAGAAGCAAATATAAATGGTTATACCAAAATTTTAAAAAATATAGCTGATATCCTTACCAAACATTTTTCTACCTTCCTATTTTAATATTGATAGATGAGCATATGATTAATAATGTATTTTTTATATTTCTTGGGACCAGGATATCTTTAGGTTATATTAATATCTTATTTGAACTTTGTAGAATTTTTCCTTTCAACCAACATGAGATTAAGGAATTATTTATTTATAAATGTCATTGTAAAAAAGTCATCAGACATATTCCACATTAAAAATAATATTGAATAATTCACTTGAACAGAAATATAAAACTATGAACAATAATTCTCTGGCTGTTGAAGACTATATGGGACAATGGGCAAAGAACGCATAATGGTGACCACTTTTGCTCTTTGTGATGGGATCTATTTTTATTCATTTACTTTGCAACAGCTCTATTGATATAGAGTTTACCTACCATATAATTTACCCATTACAGTGTATAATTTAATGATTTCCACTTTGTTCACAGCATTGTACAGCCATAAACAGTCAATTTTAGAACACTTTCACCCCTCTCCAAGGAAACCTTCTGGTAAAAGTCCTTCAGTCACCTCCGTTTCCCCCAACTGCTCCCATCCTTCCTTAGCAACCACTAATCTAATTTCTGTCTGTGCAGCTTTGCGTATTCTGGACATTTCATGGAAAGAATATATATGGTCTTTTGTGATTCAATTCTTCCACTAAATGTAATGTTTTCATGGTTTATCTGTATGCTTACATGAATCAATATTGCATTCTTTTTCATTACAAATAGTATTCCATTGTATGGATATATACAATTTTACTTACCTATTCAACAGTTCCTTTGCGCTGTTCCTACTTTTTAGCTTTTATGGATACGCTGCCTTGAACATTCATGTACAAGTTTTTGTGTCTTCTTTGAGTGTATAACAAGGAGTAGAGTAATGGTTCCTGGGGTAAATCTGTGTGACGTTGATGAGAGGGAACATATTTTCATGTGCATATTGGCCTATTTTTATTTTTATGCTGATTTTTCTGCCTTGCAATGTGCTTGTCTCTATTACTATTTTAATATTTCTATCCCTTTGTAATTCTGGAAACCACACATTTTAATTTGTTAGAAATGTGTATAAACCAAAATGAGTGCACCTGTATGGGTTTATTACATAAACTTTGTCAGATATATATAACCTACTGCATCCCATTTTTGCTTAATTTTCAGTTCTTAAATGTTTCCAGATGAATTCCGGATATTGAAACTTTATGCCATTATTTAAATGGTATGGTTCGATTATGTATTTGACAAATTTATTGAAGATCTGTTTATGTAAACATAAAACAGCTTTTCCTTGGACTATCTCCACTTATATATGCAGGTTTCTAATAACAGGGCAATAGGTCTAAGAGGGGAGTGGTTTTAGATTGATAAAAATTATTCTAAAATTAGAGGTATAGAATTAGTAGAATTCTTCCTTTAAAAGAGTAGGCTAAATTGACTTAGTATTAGCTTTGAATTCTTTAAACTTAATTGTTACAGTAAAATGATATATTAAAGGAAATAAACAAATAAAATGAATAGATTCATGAGGGCAGGAGGTAATCCTATTTTATATGATATTTAATTGTAGCCAATATATGGAGATTGAAAGACTTTTATTTATTTTATTTTTAACTAGGGATGTTTTTCATAATTCCATTTTGTCATTTTCTAAAGAGAATAGGTAAGATAATTTAGGCTGTTAACAGTAAATATATTTTTCTAATTGGCACATATTTAAGGTTTAACTTTCACCATTTAAATAGATATCTTAAGGCTTCTAGTCAAGATGGTGATGCAGACAGACATGGCTTGCCTCTTCACACAGCCACATTAAAATTACAACTAAAATATAGAACAACGATCACTCAGGAATGTCAAAGAAAAAATCAAGTTGAATGAAAGTCTGACAACTATGAAATTGAAGAAACCACATCCATCCAGACTGGTAGGAGAGGTGCAGACACTGAATGGGCTGGCCCCACACCCACATAGATAAAAATTTGGGAGGAATAACTTGGGAGAGAGGAGTCTCAGACTCACGCCAGGCCCCCCCAGCTGAGGATTCTAGTGGCAAGAAGATGAGTCTCCACAATTCCTGGCTGCAAAAATCAGCAGGCATTAAGTTGGCAGAGGAGACAGCTGGAACCCTAAGCTGGAGGCTCCAGAGAGCTGGAGTCTTCTTGGGGCACCACACACAGACTCATGTACTCAGACTCACTCCCTGTGAGCTCCAGCACCAGGGTGGCTGCTTGAAGGGCACCAGTGGCATACAGAGAGAGCCTGAAATGTCTGGAATTGGGGTGAGCAGAGGCCATTGTCCCTTTTCTAAACCTTCCCTGCCACAGAGCAGGTAGGCTTGTACCATATCTGAGACTCCATCAACTTGGCTATCCTGTGCAACTCACCTTGGAGATCCACAGAGGCTCTACTCCACCCAACTTATGGGCTCACCCAAGCTGCTTTTCCATAAGAAGGGCTGGTCTTGGCTCCTAAACCCTATCAAATAAACAATAGTGAGCCCTAACAGCAACCAGATTAGAGTCACAGCTTGGCTTCACCTGGGAATCTCCAAGCCCAGCACAAGTAGCGGCCATCTCAGATTGCTGTAAAACTCAGGCAGGGTACCCCAGGCAAAACACAGGTGGTGACTGACCTTGGTCTATACCACCCAGGAAATCCCAGAGCCAATGCACCCAGTGGACAGCTCTAGACCATATTGGAGCACTACCTATCCCTGAACAGCTGATCCCCCAATGATGGCAGAGGTTGGAGGTCAGTGATCACAGCCAGTCCTTGCAGCTGACTGGCCCTGGGCAAATCCCTCCCATTGATCTGCCAACAGCAACCAAGTCTCAACTACAAGAGGAGGGTGTACTTAGACCAAATGAAGGGTGCACCTCAAGTACCCGACTTGGGTGATAGGGGAGTTTGTGCCACTGGACCCTACAGGACACCTACTACAATAGGCCATGCTACCAAGACAGGGAGTTAGTGCAGCTCTACCTAATACATAGAAATAAACACAGGGAGGCTGCCAAAATGAGGAGACAAAGAAATATGGCCAACATGAAAGAACATATCAAAACTCCAGAAAAAGAGCTCAGTGAAATGGAGACAAGCAATCTATCGAATACAGAGTTCAAAACACTGGTTATAAGGATGCTCAAGGAACTTAATTAAGACCTCAGCAGCATAAAAAAGACCCAGTTAGAAATGAAGAATACACTAATTAAAATAAAAAACATTTTACAGGGAAACAACAGTAGAGTGGATGAAGCCAAGAATCAAACCAATGATTTGAAACATAAGGAAGCAAAGAACAACCATGCAGAACAACAAGAAGAAAAAGAATTAAAAAAAAAAATGAGGTTAGTATAAACAGCCTCTGGGACAACCTTAAGAGCACCAACATTTACCTCCTAAGGGTGCCAGCAGAAGAGAAAGAGCAAGAAATTGGAAATCTATCTGAAAAATTAATGAAAGAAAACTCCTCTAATTTGGTGAAGGAAATAGGCATGCAATTCCAGGAAGCACAGAGAGCCCCAATTATGATGGATGCCAGGAGGCCCACTCCAAAACAAATCATTATTAAAAGACCAAAGGTTAAAGATAAAGAGAGACTCTTAAAAGCAACAGAAAAGAAGTTAGTTACCGGAAGGCTGACAGATGGAGGGGGTTGGGAGCAAATGGGTGGAAAGGTGACAGGATTAAGAAGTACAAATAGATAGTTACAGAATAGCCATGGGGATGTAAAGTGCAGTATAGGAATGAAGTAGCTGAAGAATTTAAACACATGACCCATGGACGTGAACAATGGTGGGGGGATTGCCTGAGGGAGTAGGGGTGCTGGGTAGAGGAGGACAGAGAGGGAAATATCAGGACAACTGTAATAGCATAATCAATAAAATATCATAAAAAATTAAAGATTAAAGAATAAGTAAAGACATTTTAATAAAATTATAATAGAGTTAAAGTGCCTTCTTTGTCATATTTGATTCACATACTTCAAGTCTTTTAAAATTTTTCCTTTTGGGCACAGTAGAAGGACTATGTTTCTGTTAGGTTTTTGTTGATTTTATCCTTCCTTCCTTCCTTCATTCATTCATTCATCAATCATTCAGCAATAAGGGTCAATTACTGTGTTTTCCACTAGTACTACAGGGCTTGTGACCTAAACTTCAGAACTCCATCAAGCTTCCCACTCATTTACTGAAAAAGGAAATATATGCAAGGAAAAGTTTACAACAGAAACTAAAATAATAACATCTCTCCCCAGAGTCATTGGCAAAATTTGTGCCAAGAATTCTTTAGTACCAACAGATGTTCTCCTGCTGCCCTGAAGAGGTTACTGCCACTGCTAAGGACAACTCTCGGAGACCTGGCTGACTGGCTCAGCTGCAACCCTGCAGTATAGCTCCCCAAACAAGTAATTAAATACAGTAGCTTTGTACTATACGTTATATCTAATGTTGGTTTTATTCATATACTATGGTGGCTATTCATGGGGGGAAGATAAAAATACACTTGGTTTAGAGTGCAGACTTTATAAATCCAACCTGACCTTGCCTGTGATATGCTTGCTAAGATGACTTTGTCTCTCAGTCCCTTGAAGTAAGAGACATTCATGCAGTGTCATTTTTCATGACTGATTTTTTGCATTGTTACTCCTCTTTCTGTAGCTTTTCCATCAGAGAATGGGGGAAGCATAGCTCTGGGAACGAAGCATCTCTGATTTTGTGAGGTTGGCCCCTGCTGGACGACAATTCTCCTTGGGTGCCTTGAGTTTTTGCACGTCTCGTGAAGGAGCACCGATGCATTTTGTTTTAGACTTGTTCTTTTTTTCAACAAGGAATTTTAGAGAGCAAACTGCCTAGGAACACAGAGATTGTGTTTACCTCTGGAATGGAGGGCTGAACTTTTTACCTGGTTAAGATAGTACAGATAATGTAGGTAACGTTTCTCTGTAGGGCAAATATTGAGCAATTTGTTAGGAGCCCCTTTCAGAGATTACAGTTTCTGAAACTTGGGGTCTTTAGCTGTCACACAAAGCTAGTGCATGTGTGGCATCTACCTGGACTGCTCCTCACACCAGCAACCAGGTTCTGGGGGCAGAGGGGCACAGTGCAACCATGAAACGAGGCTGTACATGAAAAACTCCAATGCTTTGGTCCAGGAGTCTTCTTTCTGTTCCCGGCCAGCATCTGTAGGTCTGTGACGGGCTAATTTGTCAAAAGGAAAAAGGATACAATCTCACACCCTTCACAGTTCCTGAAGATCATGTGAGCTCTGACGCTTTGTGCAGTTGTTCCCAAATGGGTTCTGTGGGAAAATTAAATCCTAATGCCCCAATGCATTTGTTGTACACAACGAACATGCTTTTCTCCTGTGGATGTGGAATGGTTGTGTGTAAAATTAGAAAACGGAGAAAACAGTCAATCAAATTATCTTCTATAGGGCTGACTTTTCTCATGGAATCCAGTTCAGGGCAGTCGTGTATTCCCAAAGGTAAATGTTTGGCTTTGCATATCTGACTAGTTGGTACTATAAATGCTTTAGTGCTAGCAGAAGATTAGGAACAGCTTTTATGGTGGTAATAAGAAATATAAAATTTTTTCCTATCTCAAAAGATTGAATATGGTACTTGCTGTCAGTAGCAGTGGTTTGCGGAAGAAGTTCTCATGAGATCTCTATCTCTAACCCCATGACTCCAGGAAGTACGAAATGGAGAGACAATGCTTGGAGTTAGTTAAACTTCTAGTTGACCTGGTAGAAGTGAACCTGAGGAATGGAATGAAGCAAATTGGCTTTTTGTTTGCAGACACAATGCCAGGGCCTCTCAGGGACTATCTGGTGTCCTTGCCCTTTTCCTCCCCGTTAAGGAAGAATAAACACAGCACTGTTATCTCTGCAGAAGCCAAGGGAATTTAGTACAGCTCCAGGAAGCTGACAGAATGACATTTCTAAGCAGAAGAAATCCCATCATATTTCCTTTAGTTAGGCTGTAATATTTATACATTGATCTTTCCCACATACCATAAACCAAACATTAGCGGCCAGCATACAGCTGCTTGTGGATTTGGGGAAAGTTTGAACAGCCAAGTGTGGGGAAGAAATGAAGAGCAGCCAGGTATATACTTTTTTCATTTGCCTTCACATTAATTTCATGGTTCATAATGTCTGACTGACACAAAAAATAAGGTTGTTTGGACACCTTCACACAGTTCATAGTTCAAATTTTTAGATGACAAAGATGCTAGACCTTGGGAGGAAAGACTGAGAGTGTATCTTATAAGAGAGAGAATTGGTATTTTTTGGCACCTTAATCTTTACCAGACAGCCCTGGATTCTTTTCTCCTGAAGATCCTAGTGAGTAATGGAAGGTCTGCTTCCGATCTAAACCTTCCTTTCTGCTGCTGTCCTATGTTAATTTCTCTGGCTCTTTGTTTTGTTTTCATCTTTTGGCTGGAACTTCACTGGTTTCCATGACACCCTGTGCAGGCTGACCTGCTTGCTCCTGTCACATTCTTCCTAAGCTTCCAATTTCTAAGAAACCTACTTGCTTTTTGTATTTCTTTATCTGCATCAGTGCAGACTACAAATACTAATTCATAAACTGTTTTGACCTGACTGTTTGCCTTATGAATTTCTGGTCATATCCCTCTCTTTGCCTTGGTTACTACTGCCCATGACTGGCTTCATACTATTTTACTATTTTAAGGATGCTATGATTTTTTAAAAAATTATATGTTTCCCTTTTTATATAGTTAGACACATAACAGTATGTTAGTTTCAGGTGTATAATGTAATTATTCAACATTTGTATATGTTGTGAAATTATCACCACAATCTAGGTTATATCCATAGTTACATTTTTTTTCTTGTGATGAGGACTTTTAAGGTCTACTCAATAATTGCAAATACACAATACATATTGTGTACTTGTTACACAATATTGTTAACTGCAGTTGCCATGCTGTACTTTACGCACCCATGACTTATTTACTTTATAACTGGAAGTTTGTACTTTTGACTCTCTTCACCCATTTCACCTGCTGGCTGCCCCCCACCTCTGGCAACCACTACCAATCTGTTGTGTGTGTATACGAGCTTGTTTGTTTGTTTATTTATAATTTTTGGGGATGCCACATATCAGTGAGATTATACAGGAATTGTCTTTGACTTACTTAATTGTGTACAATGCCTTCAAGGTCCACACATTTTGTTGCAAAGGACAAAATCTGATTTTTTTTTTATGGCTGAATGATATTCTATTTTTTGTATATGCCACGTTTTCTTTATCTATTATCTATAATTTATGTTTTCTTAACTCCATTTTTCAAAATAGTTTAAAATTTAAAGTGAAGCAAATTTGAAAATTAATGTTCAACTTTGGCAACTTTTTTCTACTCAAGTTCTAGAAGCTTCCTTTTTAGGTATAATATCAATATAATTCTTCACAAAGTAATAAATCTTGAGATTGTAGTAACGTGCACACTTTTTAAATGATAAAATATATATAAATATATATTCTGTATCTAATACACTTTGGTATTTAGGTATAGAAAGAACAAATATCTCAGGACTTCTTGAGAATATTTTAGGGCTTCTGTATATTTATTGCCATATTTTTGGAGATGTTAAGAAGGTAAAATGATCTCTAAAAATTTTATAAAGGGATTAAAAGTGGATCCTAAAAAAGAAAATGTAAAGGTGTAACAAGAATTAATGAAACAAAAGAAATACAGGAATATATGAAGCAAATAGTTGTTTTTTTAAAAAAGGTATATGGGAAGTGAAAAAAGATACAAGAACTTGTATAGAGTTATTTAATTATACGTTTGGCTACAGTGAGACTATATTGACAGTTTTAAATTCCCTGGAATTAAACCTAATCTCCCAGTGCAGTTGAATCTTTGAAGATGTTAGTGACAACACAAGGAATATCCAAAAATAAATAATTTACTTTGGTTTCATGCAGAGTGTATATCTGTGACTACCCCTATCATGGTCTAATCCCTAAATTGACAACCAAGGACAACAGAGATTGTGTGATATCAAAATAGAGAGAGGGGGTAATGATTAAATACTAGCTTTGAGTCTCAGATTCTGAACAATGGGAACTCTTGACCTATTAGTTTTTGTGATGCTAGTGAATAAGTTTGAAATGCTTTGGGGACATTCAGGGTTTGGGTCAGACAGCAGTAGTAGAGGGCAAAAGTGAAAACTGCTAAATAGATTCTCAAAGACACACTTATAATCTGGTATGCAACAGCATTTGTTATTCAGTCAAACTTTACGATCAACTGCTTCTAAAAGATAAAAGGTGAATAAAAAACAAACATTGCTAATTAAAAGAATAGCAGTACAGAGATATTTGCACTTGATTGATTGCCAGGTGATGGATTACAAGCCAAGTGTTTGGTGGATACAAGGAAACTGGATTTCCAGAAACAAAAGAAATAGATCAATAGTTACAAGGATTTTTATGGGTGAAGCTGGTCACCAGAATGTTGGTAATCTTGATGTACTGAACCGCTGGGGGTTGCCACAGAAGTGTCTGCACACAAATCTCCATGTTTACTAACTTTGCACCCTAGAACATGTGAAAGGCTAGTTGTAGTTTCCCTTATGAAATTTTCTGTCTTTTTAAAATATAATTGGTTACTTGAATAGTGTTTTATTTTGGAAACAAGTGAAATTTTATATTGTAAATGAGAAGTATCTGTAGCTTCAAGAGAAAATTTTGACTATATTATTCCTGGGAAATTCAAACCTTGGCAGAATCACACCTTAGAATTCAAGCCAAAGTACATTGCAATTTTTTATTTTCATAAAACTCTATGGAGGCTAAACCTATTTCAAAAGAGTTTTCTTATTCAAAATATAGAATGCCAAATAACTTGTTTTATTGGTGATTCCAAATACTTTAGGATTTTAGCCCCAAAGATAAAACTAAGGTTTGATTCTTTTCAACTTTGAGTTTATACAAATATCCTCAAGTAAGTCAAAGAAAATACACTGAACCATTGGACTCACCCCTTAGAATCATGAAAAGTTATAATGATACTATTATAAGAGTGTGTTTCACACCTAGAAAATGAATTTTTTCCCTTTTCTGTTCACTCTGAATATTCATAAAATGCTGACTAAAAACTTAACTTCATATTTTTCCATTTGGTAGTTATAAAGAGATCATTTTACTACTTCTTCCTTTCTGGAAGATTATTATTTTCTTCCTGGATCAGTTTTTGGTTAATTTATAATGAGCTTGGCTGAAACAAGTGAATATTTCAAAAATGTTCAAGAAAAACTTAATACAATAGTCAAAAGGCCCCTCATAGCAACAGTAATCCTGAGAAAGAAGTACAAATTTGGAGGAATCACACTGCCTAATATCAAACTCTACTATAAGGCCATAGTGATCAAAACAGCACAGTACTGACATAAAAAACAGATACATAGATCAATGCAATACAGTACAGAGCCTGGAAATAAACTCATATCCTTATAGTTGATTGATATTCAACAAAGGAAGCAAGGATACACAATGGGCTAAAGGTAGTTTATTCAACAACTGGTTTGGGAAAATTGGACAGATATGTGCAGAAAAATGAAGCTAGACCACCTTCTTACACCACACACAAGAATAAATTCAAAATGGATCTAAGACTTAAATGTTAGATCCAAAACCATAAAAATTGTAGAAGAAAAAACAGGCAGTAAAATCTTGGACATTGCTTATAGCAATATTTTACCTGATATATCCCTCCAGGCAAGAGAAACAAAAGAAAAAAATAAACAAATGGGATTACATCAAACTACAAAGTATTTGCACAGTAAAACACATCCTGAACAAAATAAAAAGACAACTCACACAATGGGAGAACATATTCGCCAATATATCTGGTAAGGGATTAATATCTAAAATTTATAAAGTTCCTCAACACCAAAAAACAAACAACTCAGTTAAAAAATGGGCAAAGGACCTGAATAAACTCTTCTCCAAGGAAGATGCACAGATGACCAATAGACATGAAAAGATACTCAATGTCACTAATTATTAGAGAAACACAGATTAAAACCACAATGAGATACCATCTCACACTGGTCAGAATGGCTATCATCAATAAATCAACAAACAACAAGTGCTGGTGAGGATGTGGAGAAAGGGGAACACTTTGCACTGTTTGTGAGAAGGCAGACTGGTGCAGCCACTGTGGAAAGCAGTATGGAGATACCTCAACAAATTAAAAATGGATCTTCCTTTTGACCCAGTGATCCCACTTCTGGGAATATATCTTAAGGAACACCAAACACTATTTCAAAAGAATATAAGCACCCCTATGTTCTTTGAAGCATTATTTACAATCGCCAAGTAATGGAAGCAGCCCAAATGTCCATCAGTAGATGAGTGGATAAAACAACTATGGGACATTTATGCAATGGAATAGTACTAGGCTATAAAATAGAAAAAAATTTACGCTAAGTGAAATAAGCCAGTCAGAGAAAGACAAATACCATGTGATTTCACTCATATGTGGAATCTAATGAACAAACAGAACTAACAAGGAAAATGGGAACAGACTCATAGATGGAGAGCAGATGACAGGTAGTGTGTGTGGGGGGTAGTGGATGGAGGGATTCAAGGAAAAGGAAAAAGGACTCATGGACAAGGACGACAGTGTGGTGATTGCTGGGGGAAGATGTTGGTATAAGGGGACTAAATGGTAAAAAAAATATAATAAATATTAAAACAAACAAAAAAACCCAAAACAAAACAAAACAAAACAAAAAACTTTTAATACAGTAGTCAACAAACAGTGTAGATATAAGACCATAAACCTGAATACCAACTGGGATATATGTTATTATTCTAATGCCCTCTTTTTTTTCTTTTAAAAATTGGCCCCATCTGGAAAATAAGATTTTGTAGATGAAACCATTTACTAACTCTGTTTAAACTGATTGTTAGTATAATGGAAAACCAAAACCAAAAACAAGGGAACAACTGTACATGGATGCAGAATGGGTGTTTATTAACCGGAACTCCATGACTATAAGGGCTGTGGACCCGAGAAACTCACTTAACCTTACTGGCTCCCAAAGTCTTTTTCTCTGGAGTTATTTACACTTGGCATTACTTTTTTGTATTATATAAGAAGGTACATATAAATAAATGCTCATTGAGAGAAGTATGGCATTCAGAATAAAGGGGCTATTTGGAATCAATAAAATTTATCTTATAATTTGCTTGTGTTCTTTGTCAAAAAAGATCTCACAGGTAAGGATTAGTTAAAATCTCTATTTTAATTTGGGCATATTTTTAGGAAAACATGGACAATAGTATTATTGATCCTTACAGACAAATATTCTTAAATATACTTTGTTTTCCTTCATAAGTATATTTTCTTAATTGAGGAATTTATATAGAATTATCTAAATATATCACAAACCTAAGCATTGTAGAGCCATTAGGAAATGACTAATATCAATTAAATTTGTTATGGAAAATTTTGTTAAATAAATAAATGTATTTCACTTAGGCATGACTCTTTAGATTGATAATAGCAGAAATTTTCTTAAGTTATATTAAATAAAATGCAAGACTATCTCATATCAAAGAACTCTATCTCAAACTGAAAGATAAGATGTTTTCTGCCCTGGCTGGTGTAGCTCAGTGGATTGAGCGCGGGCTGGGAACCAGAGGGTCCCGGTTGGGTTCCCAGTCGGGGCACATGCCTGGGTTGCGGGCCAGGTCCCCATGAGGGCCATGTGAGAGGCAACCATACATTGCTGTTTCTCTCCCTCTCTGTCTCCCTCCCTTCTCCTCTCTCTAAAATAAATAAATAAAATCTTAAAAAAAAAAAAAGATGTTTTCTTGGCCTGTGATGACTGGGACAAGGGGCTAGAAATCTGTGAGTAACCAAAGCAACCCCTTTTCATGTGTCCCTGGGGCTCCTTTATCTCTGCTTTTAATTCTCTGTGTCTCTATTGGCCAGTTTCCTCTGTTTTTCTGGATAAGGGGGAATTTTGACCTCATCATCGGTGTTAAGTTTACAATTCAAAGGGATGGCAGAGGTTGACCAGTGTTCGGGACACTAATTATTGGAGAAAAAACTGACCTCCCTGGTTCGTGTCAAACGTCTGCCATAATGCTACAGCAGAGGCTACAGTCACGAGGCTAACCCACTGTTACCTAGCACTGAGGTCCCAGTTGCACGGATGGGGCACCAGTTCTACGTTAGTGACTCATAGGCTAAACATTCATCTTAAAGTATATTTAGTGTAATTAGTAGGATGATTTTGTCAGAAACACTGGCTTGGATGAGAGATTTTTAAAAAATCACTTTATAGGGATGCTTGGACATAGTTATACATGCACCCTTTCTTAGGGTAAATTAGTCAGAACCTTTATGGTAAACTTCAATGCATAATTTAAATAAGTTCAAAGAATGTTTAAATTGAAATGAGAATTATTCAATAAGCATTATTAAAAAGATTAGTGATCAGGTATTCTAACCTTGTCAGTTCAGAATCACACAACATAATTCTGGTGTGACAGTGCCACCGTCCCCGCACCCCTTACACACCGATGTCAGAGACAGAACATCCAGTTTGTCGCTGATTGTCTGGCGAATATAAGATCCAATAATTATTTATTAAAATGGTTGAGATATTCTGTCTCATTTGGCTCATCATTACATACAAATCAAAAATTTGAAACCTAAACAACAAAAACAGAAAGCAAGCAAAACATAAAC